>OOFE01044890.1:0-16372 GCA_900323365.1 Monocentris japonica | reverse complement strand
TGTTCTGACACCTTTCTATCATAGCCAGCATTAACTTTTTCAGCAGTTTGTGCTACAGTAGCTCTTCTGTGGGATTGGACCAGACGGGATAGCCTTCGCTCCCCACGTGCATCAATGAGCCTTGGGCGCCCATGACCCTGTCCCAGGTTCACCGGTTGTCCTTCCTTGGACCACTTTTGGTAGGTACTAACCACTGCATACTGGGAACACCCCACAAGACCTGCTGTTTTGGAGATGCTCTGACCCAGTTGTCTAGCCATCACAATTTGGCCCTTGTCAAAGTCGCTCAGATCCTTACGCTTGCCCATTTTCCTGCTTCCAACACATCAACTTCAAGAACTGACTGTTCACTTGCTTCCCAATATATCCCACCCCTTGACAGGTGCCATTGTAACAAGATAATGTTATTCACTTCACCTGTCAGTGGTTTTAATGTTGTGGCTGATCAGTGTATGTGTAAAAACATACACACACTGGCAGTCAAGTAATATGTAAGGTGGTAGTCAACACTATCACTGGGTTGTAAAATAATTACCCACCGACCTTTATCCTGGTTGCAAAGGTGTGTGTGTGTGCATTTGTGCGTGTGTGTGTGTGGTTGCTGTGATAAATGATTTTCTTTTCCACACTATCAGTTGTTTCCGTTTGTGTGAATAGGGGGACTTTGTGGAATGCAGGAACAAGTGTGAAGCAGGAAGAGAAACAAGATGGAGGCAAGAAGGCAAAAGAGACAAAATGTTGAAGGACAATTTTCGGTTTCAAAATTCGTCTCTCAAAATTTAAACTTGCATTGTACCACTGCTTCCTTTCTTTTTAAGAACCCCTGCTGCAATACATAATGCTTTACAATGTTGCCCTTTATTTTTAGTTATTTTGTATTTGTTAGATACCTTCTCTCCCTCGAACACAGAAACACAGGGATAGGTATTGAATAATCTTTAACCTTGTCTGTTGTTCTCTTTCTTAGTGACCCTCCCTTGTGTGTGTGTGTGTGTGTGTGTGTGTGTGTGTGTGTGCGCGCACCACCAGCACTGACCAATCAGAGAGCCCAGAGCCTATGTCTGTCAGCACTTATAAACATCCAGTGCAGCTCTGGCCCTACAGTATGTGCACTGAGCAGTCCTTGTGCTCCAATAAAACCTGTGTAATTCTGTAATAAAATTGTAGAATTGTTTCAGAGTGTGTGTGTGTGTGTGTGTGATTATATTTGTAAAATACATCAGGAAAGACAACAGATTTTTAATTCATATGACAAAGTTGGGATTACCAGAAAACATTTGCTGCACACTTTTGTTCAGTTACACATTTCAATTAGAGATGAATGGTTAGCTTAATAGCTTTATCATGTGTTTCTTATGGACAATTCACAATGTTTTCATCTAGATTGGAGCAATAATTTGAGATTTCAGTCAGAGCATGGCATAAACCTGGGAAAATGAGTGAATTCAAAACTCCTGGGGAAAATCTCCATACCATCTAAATCTATTAGAACAATCTAATGCTGCACCCTGCCAAGCAGTTGGGTTTCAAAACAATAAGTATAAGTAATGGATACATCAACTGAATGTGGACTTAAACAATAAAACTGGATGAATCCTGTGCCTACATTATCCATATAACCAAACTGAAAGCTACTTTGACTGTTGAATTAGATTAACTTTTAATGTGTTCCACAATAAATCCACAATAACTTTGAAGTTCTAATCAGAACAAGGCCAATTGGTGTACTTTAGTTCAGTCGAGGTGTTGAAATCATACTTTTATTAGGACTACGAATAAAGAAGTTCTACAAAAGAATTATTAGACTGCATATAAACAATGTTTTGTCAGGCGAAGGATTAAAAAGGTTTTGTTTTTTTTTACTTCACGTACACTCTTTTGCCCTCTATTTCCTCTGTATTACTCTTTCATCTCCCTCTTTTCCCCACATTCCCCCTCCATCTGTTGGACTTTACAGATTATGATACTCCCCCAGGCTCACAATTAGGCCTGGGTGATCAGAGGGCTATCATTCCGCCCTGGTGAGCTCACAAGGTCAGTGTTGTACCAGGAGATGGTACAGGGGCGGCAGGGGAAGGCATAGTCAATCACGACTCACTGTCTGACTGATGTAATACACAGATACTATTGGTAATATAATGCACTACCTAATGTAATGTGTCCTAAGATTTAAAATAACACCCAAAGCCTACCTCTGTGTTCTTTGGTTTTAAAATAGCATGAAGTAGTCTGTCTTCTGCTGATGACGTTGTTTCATGTTCATAAATGGATAATATTGCATGACGTAATATTTCTGGACCAGTCAAGTACTGCATGTCTCTATATTTCTTTTTTATTCATAACAAAAAAATTGTTGGGTAATGTATCTCTCATCATCTGAGATAAAGTAAAATCTTTCTTTCACATTAGCTTCTTAAATTAAAAAAATCCTGACTTACCCATAGGTTAGAGTGTCCATTGATCATCATATCGGACAGATGAGTGAAGTTAACATGTGTTAAGAGTCCCACACACCCCTCTGAACAAACACGATGTGAGGGGATTATAAAATCATAACCAGAGGTCACCTTGACAGGCAGAGGTCACCTTGACAATATTACCCTGGTGTACTACATCTGGCATGATGTACACAAGTATGTGGCACTCATATGGTAGATTGTTGCAAAAGTAAGGTACAGGTACATGTGTAATGCTGATGAACATAATGCTCAACATGATACCAACCTGAAAGGAAAATCATGAAACTATTAAACTGTGTGAAGGTAGTTATTTGAGATAGAATAGAGATTCAACTGCATTTGAATTGCTGAAGGAAATCTGAGAAACAGGATACAACTAGTTATTTGGTGAAGTGACCGACATATGTTCAAGTTTGTCCTCTCTATAGGCATTAACTGAAAGTTATTTGACTCTGCATCTGTGATCGTGTGTGAGGGAGCTCACAGTAGGATGAACATCACATCTATTGATCTGGCTAATGTGGGGAGGAAAGGCTGCAGGCCACAGCAGTTGATCAATATACCTCTAATTACATGGAGTACTGTGAGTGTGTGTGTGTGTGGGTTACTGAGCAAGTGAGTGTAGGTGGGGTCGTACCCCAAACTCACAGGAGTGTATATAAACACTGTCCCACTGGGGACTTGCTCACACACTCATACACAGATATACTCATACACACGTATTAACATGCTTAACTTAAACCGTACAATAGCTACATTTGTAATAGAGAAATATTTTGCGAAGTTCAGTAGACAGAGCAGAGGAGAGCTTTGTGTGGACGAAGGGAATTGGTAAGTATCCTTTTTCTATTTGCATGTGATGTTGAACTGATTTGTTTTTCTTGCAAGTCTTGTTAGGTTGGTTTTGTGGTTTTGTCTCCCTTCCCACCCTCTCCCTTGTCTCCTGGAGCAGATATGGATATTGATAGAGGTGATCAAATGGCAACATTGTCACCTATTGCTTTGTTATAGATTATTATGGATCTAGGCAATTGTACATGTATTCAGAGCACCCTCCCTACATTTCCTCAGGTGGGTACAGTGATAACCTGACTCCCGTCCTCGAGGCCTCTCCTTCAGTGCTCCCAGAAAATGTCTGTTATCTTTTATGTGTTGAACAGCTCTTTCTTTGAAACTACTGGAACTACTGCTGGAAGTCTTTAGTATCTCTCTCGCTCACTCTCTCTCTCTCTCTCTCTCACTCACAGCCCTTATTTATTGTCATTGCATCGTCTCTCTCGTCCACCACAGAGTGTTCCAGTCAGCTGGGGCTGTGACTGGCCAGAGGCTGTTTGATATGTTTGATATTCGGTTGTTCTCCTGCTTTACCATGTCAACTAAATATCAGACATATTCCTACAGAGTCTGGCACTTTGTCTTCTGATCCACTTGCCTTCACACTATATGGAGAAAAAGACCCATCTGGTCAGATGTTCAGCAAAATGTTTTTTGACAGTAAACATGACAATGGTTTATTACTGAATATTGTTGTGATATTCCCTGGAATTCCACAGGTTGAATGTCAATTTCTTTGTTGAATCTCTGTGAAGAAACAACAAAAATAATATTTTTTTACAGTGAGATGTAGAAATGTAGAAAAATGTAGAACATTAACAATGTATTCTATTCATATTCTCTTCATGAGCTGAATAAAAAAAAACTAAAAAACTCTGTTCATCAGGTTTTCAATCTACATTCTCTCTCTCTCTTTTTCCCAAACATGCACACACACACACACAGTCTCCTTGTAATATTTGCATTTCCTGTATGCCCACATATCTATGTCCTATTCCATCCCACAAGACAAACCACTGAGTCATCAGGCTTGCTTTTACTACAATGGAATACTTGTATCCTGCTCCATGAGCAAACATGCAGTCTTACTGGTGCTGTAAAGGTTTCAAAATCATGATGGGAATCATAGAAGTAACAATGCTTGAGAGAGACTTTGTGTTTGATGAGTGTATGTGTAATGGACCTTGCAGCAAACAACATAATGCAGCCCTCTCCCCCTCCTTCACTACACTACAATCTAATTTCTCATACTGATAAGGGAATGTACTCTCCCATTTTCTGTCTTCTGCCTATCTTGACCCCTCTTTTTTCTCCTATTTTCAATAGCACGTGATAACAAGAGACATGCTCTTTTATCTGTGTAGGAATTGAATAAAGTGTGTCTGATGCTGTGTTAACCTCCTCCCCAATGACTCACCATATGTCCTCTGACTGACGAGCTCCACCTCCCTGATTCGTGTCCCATCGCATCATATGTAGTGAGCTACATGCTTCAGTAGCAGACTATTTCTGTACTTTAATTAATTGATCTTTGCCATACATAGAGCAAACCTTTGCCAAATGACACTTCCGATCTCCCAGCCAATGACTTGTTCAAGAGGCATTTTGTTATGTAATAGCCGATGTTCTAAGAAAGCATAATACGTCACATCTAAATGTGTGCAAGGTTGAAAGCACTGACGGGAAAATCAACCTCACTAATATAATAATGCATTTTCCAAATGTTAGGGTGTTTTAATGGGCAATATCAGTAAACATTATATGAAATGCAACCAACTGCAGGGTGTCACAAATAACATAGGTATTTACTTTATGTTTTAGAACTACATTCTAATATGAACAACAGCCAGTTGATGGGCTGCAGCATGTTCCATCCCTGAGTTATTTCAGGGACAACTGGTTAACTGGATAGACAGGTTGGTGTGGACAAGAGCTATCTAAGACTATCTGGCATGCAACTGCAGCTGAATGGCAGATGAAAGACAAACAATCATGAGAAACGTGTATGGTAGAGCAGCAGAAGGCCTTGAAGTAACAATGTGTGACCCTATGTTTTTGTGTGTGTGTGTCTGTGTGTGTGTGTTTGTTTTTGTGTGTGTGTGTGTGTGTGTGTGCGCACAAGTGCGTATGTTATCAGAAGACTCAAGGTGGGTTATTCAAACAACTTCCAGCAGAAAGGAAGAGAAAACGTCTAAAAAGAAAAGAAGAAAAAAATCATTCAAACCCAGTCTCCAACACAAAAACTCAAACATAGTCAAAAAGAAGCAAAATAACATATCCCAAAGGAATAAAATAAAGAGCACACATCAGGTCCAAAGAGACTTAAATAACAGGCTTAAACTAAAGTTCATTGAATCATAACAATGCCATATTCAGGGGGCTTAAATTTACATTATGATTCATTAAGGATGAGATGAAATTGAGTTAAGCAACTGATGTGCATCACTGAATTAGATGTAATTCCATCATTTGGCAATTGTAGGGAAAACTAAATTATTAATAACATCCTTAGGATCTCCGTTTGAATATCAGAAATAATGTTGGTCTCACGCAATAAAAAAAGAAAACATGACCTTTTGCAAATTAGCTTTCAACCATGGTTTGCCGTGAATGTCTCATTCAAATAAGTAGAAATGTGCATCTGGGCAAGCATGTGTGCGTGTATTCACAAACACACAAACACACACACACACACACACACACACACACATACACACCTGCAGCTCTTGTGTAGGACAATAGGCCAATGGCCAATGGCTGAATTGTCCTGTGGATGGTGTCACCAGGGTGATCTACTGATAGGGTCAAATAGTACCTCCTGAGACAAATGTTATCTGAAATAGTGCACACTGTATACTCTAGGGCATTTTTGTTAGGGGCAAAAGGGAGAATGGCAAAGATTATAATAATGCCTGTGTGTGTGTGTGTGTGTGTGTGTGTGTATGTGTGTGTGTATACAAATATACAGAGACAATCATTGGGGGGATGGACAAATAGAAGCGAAGAAAGTAATGAGAGAAATGAGTGCAGAGATAAAGACATGGTGTAGTATAAATATCTGAGACCACAGGGAGAGAGAGCGCATCAGTTCAAGAGAGAGTGACGCTGCGGAGGAGAATCAGAGAACCAAAAGGAAAGAGAGGGAATAGAAAGACAACAATATTGAACAAGAGAGTGAATGAAAGCAAGACAATAAGAAAGAGGAGAATTGAAAGAATATAAAACAAGAGAGTTTTTGTATACGATAATAGTGGAAACTTCAACATTGGTAAGATTGAACTAACAACCTGCCATTTCTCCTTTTTCTGATGATGATCTTTTAGGTTTATGTTGTGGCAAAACTTACTCCTGTGCATTTAATTTTTTAAACTGTGTTTTCAGAAATGGCAAACACAATGAGGATAGTACTTTTGGCTTTCATCTTAATCCTGAGTGCCAGTGTGCCATGCCTTTCTGTGTATAACAGTGGGGAGTGCTACTTCAACACCAAAGGTATGGCATGTACATGTGTAGATATATATTTGCGTGTGTGGATACATGCTTCCTACAAGCTTGCATGTGTGCATGTCATAATAACTGATACATATTTTAGGGAGTTGTGAATACATGGGACAGGTGTATGGAATAGGCGAAAACTGGATAACCAAGGATTGTTACCAGTGTGTCTGCATGGAGCCATTTGGAGTAGGATGCTGTGACCAGTAAGTTTGTTTGCCTGCCTTAAATACGTAGTCACCCAAAAAGCAGTGAACATATTGTGACACAACACGTACACATTAAATCTCCCCTTACCTACAGTGGATCTAAACCTGTGGACTATCCAGATTGGTGTGAGATCATCCGTAAACCTGACTCCTGTAGCAGCATTGCTGTGATGAGAGCTAATCACAAGCTACCCTGTCTCTGGGGGCGGGGCCGTCTCAGACCAGCTGCAGGCCAACCATGGAAATCTGACAATGATCCTTTATTCTGAGTTCAATAATACATGCACAGGATAGCAATAGATGAAAGGTGATGTTTCTTTAATTTTAAATAAGCCAAACCCATGGGTTGTGTTTTACCATGAGGATTGCAAAGGACTCAACTATGTTCATTTTTATAACATAATCTGCAAATGAGTATGAGAGAAAATATCTGCTATTACTAGGTTATATTTAGAATTTAACTTTGTTTAAAATATGTTTATTATTATCATGTGTCAGCCTATCTAACTTACTGTAGCTGGCACTCTGGTGCATCTGTGTCAATGTCAAATAAAAAGCTATTCCTCTATTTTCTGGACTTGTCAAGTTTGTAATTTGTCATACTTCATATACGTCATCATTGTATTCATTTGTTATCATTCTAACAAGCTGCTTGCCTATTGTATAATAGATACAAAGAGCAATGTCAAAAAGAGTAGGCTATTATTAAGTATAATTGGCTTCTCCAGACAGCATACTGTATAACGCAGAGAATGCTTGAGTGGGCTTTTATTTTGAAAAGGTTGCTGGCGCAGGCTTCGACGTCACTAGGTGGCGCGATGTTGATAGTTGGCGTAAACTAGTTAATAAAGCCAGGCAATGTGATATAATTCCATGCTTGTGCTTCAAGAAGTAATAAGCCAACAAAGAACAATAAAATGTGGATACTAAAGCCCCTGGAACCTGGAGGTAACTTTAGACTGTAGATAAATTATCAACGCTAATACGGAACGTTAGCGGGTTAAAGTTAGCTCCTTGGCTAAGTTAGCTAACATTTGTTAGCGTTAGTCAAGTGCAAATGTAATGGTACACATATCTAACGTTAACAGTAACACTGGTAAACAACGCAGCTGATTTCGGCCAGGCAACACAGGGCTAACGGTAAAAGACAGTTTACTTGACATTACTCTATGTGGAGCAGAGGCCACATTTTTGACCTAAAGTTAACCGTTAACTAGCTAGCTGACTGTTGACGTTAGATTAATGTCATTCGGCTGATCAATTCATACTGGCACTTCACATGCCTGCGACATATTGCCGATCTACTTGCTCAAGTTACATCTTGTGAGCTAGAAAGTTAACTTTCTAAGGCGGTTAACGTTAGTGAAGTTAGAGTTAGCTGTTTCTGGTAGAAACCGAAACTGAAGGTACTTGTGAGCTAGAAAGTGAACTTTCTGGGGCGTTTAGTCAAGTTGCAGTTAGCTGTTTTGGGTGGAAGACATTCTGACTGAATCCCAAACCTTTTTCATTAATCATTATTATATATCAAGAATGGACGTCTGCTATTGATGAAGTGGCCCTATCATAACTGACGTAGCCCAAGCCCACAATATGGCTCATAACTAATCCAAAGTTTTAAGCACACCCAGTGCTGCCATTATGTATGTTATGTTAACTGTTATACTCACATTTACAGGCACACATATTTGTTTTTTTAAGTTTTGTCAGGTTTGTTGTGAGGCTACTCCCCAAAATTGAAAAGACTTCCTGGGTAGGATACAGTTGTGGATCCTCCACTGATGGAGACTTTTCTCTTCCACTATCGGGAAAACAAGCAACATAGTGACACTATCATCAGTTTCTGGGTCATTGAGGAAAGGAGGAGGGAGTGGAGGAATGACTTTTGGAGCTTTGGGATCCATCCTCTGTGTTTCAAACTCTTGACAGTAGCCCCATTACGTGACATTCTCTTTATAATGCATATCTTGTATTATACAAGTTGTATGTAATAGCCTGCTTTATACACTAGTTCATGAGCTCTTGTGGTTGGTTATGGATTCTACAGAATAAACAAATAAAATAAGGTACAGAGTACAGTCTTAGCTGTGTTGTGGGCATTCATTCTGATGGGACCAGCAGCTCACCAGAACAGTCCTGGGGAACCTATCATCTAAGTTGTTCATCTCAGTTAATACATTTAAAAACACCAGAGGTTCTTTGTGTTTTTTTCAAGAGGCGATATACAAGTCAGAGGTGTTTTTTTTTTTTTTTTTTTACCACAGTACAAGTCAGCCTACTCAGTAGCCTCTTACTTGGTGAAATCTTCCCCATGCAGCATGGTTTGAAAATGACTGTGGGCACATGTATAAAAAAAGTACAGATGGACTCAAAGTAATTAATTCTTTACTTTCCATGTAAGTAACTTTGTATGCAGAATCAGGGCTAGGCTGTTTGTTTATGACACAGTCAGTCTGCAGTCTCCTGTCTCCTCTCACACGCAGGTGAGACCCACTACCTCCTACCCCATAAAGAATATGTGGTGGGCCGCAAGAACTGTGACATCATCCTACCCAATGACCAGTCAATCAGCCGGGCTCATGCCCACCTTACTACTACTGACCAGGTGAGAGAAAGCAGTAGGACATTGTATGTTAGGGTTGGGTTCATAATCCCATGCATATCTGCATGCCGGTGAGGCTTTTGACATAGTTACACTTACCTAGTACATCTCTCGCCTTTATTTTCAGGCAAGTCCACTTGTGGTTTAGTGGAGAACACACCCAGTGCAACTGTAAAGTCAATATTGTCATTGTATTAGTTGAGAGTCTTGTTTGAACAATCAAAGTGTTTATGATAGTTTAAAACCAGTTGGCCAGTGGAGGGCCACTGGGCTGTAGATCAGTAGTTTGTAGTGTACTCAGTATATCTCTTCCTGCCATGGTACCCAAGCCAACCATCCATTATTCTTTAGAAAAAAACTGTCTAATATACTAAGTAGATGAGTAATATGAGTGCACTTGAAAAATATTTCCCTCTCTGTGATGGTACTCTTACCCAGAAGATGGCGTTATTGCACGAGCCTTTAATAACTGAAACACTAAAATAAAGTACTAAATTGTAGCCACACACAAGATATCCATTTGTATATAATGTTCTGTTTGAGGATGTAATGTTGAATGTTCAATATATTATGAGTTATATGGTGATTTTTAAAGTTTGCATCCTTAAGTGAGTGATAAAAGATGTGTGTTTGAGTGTTTGAGCAAAACTGTTAGGGTCATTAGAAAAAAAGTTTAAATGTTTTACATGGCTATGGCAAAGATTTCTATTGACCAATGTATTTCAGTTTCTGGGTCTTGAATTGGGCACCTCTACCAAATTTAGGCTACCCGATTACCCTATGATCAGCCATTATCAAACATTTGGTCATAAACCCCAGCTCACTAAAGTTTCTCGACGTTGATGTTTTTGGTAGGTCAGTCATGTGAGGCACACAGGTTAAAGCATTTTTTAAAGGAAGAAAATAGATTGTAACCCTTAATGCTTCCACTTTTTTTCTTTTTGTTCATGTTTATTGTATGTTATGAATTTATTTTCTGTTGAGAACCCAATTTGTGTCATCTTGTCTCAATCTTTTCCTCATATTTTACTATACACACAAGGATTACTATACAGTGATTTTGCATGCATAGACTCATAGGAGCTGAAAGGTGTTATTACACACTTCACCTTAAGAGTCCCTCTAATATGTTATGCTATTTTATATATTTGAACACTCAAAAAGGATGTAAATCTCTTGTTTCATCAATATCACAGTCTGTAGAGTACTTGTTCATACAGGGTTATTTGATTTTCTGTCAGTGTCAGTGTCACTGTCAATGCTGCCATTCCTGAGACATTAACTATTTAATTTGATTGATTGATTGACAAATTCATGGGTTGATAATTCCTTCTAGACCCTGACTCTAAAGGACAGCTCCAAGTATGGCACATTTGTCAACAGCCAACGCCTGTCAGAGAACAAACCATTGAACTTGAAGTCAGGGGACTGTGTTACATTTGGGGTTTTCCATAGCAAATTCAGGTATGTGATTGAAACAAGCCATGTTGATCTTTTACTGAACAGAACCATGAATTTTGAATCAGTGTTATATTCAGAAAAGAGTGCCCTGTATGTCAGCGGACTGGGATGCTGTGTGCTTGTGGCACTTATACCTAATATATTTTCCCATAAAGCAGAAGTATCTGAAGTAAAAATAATCTTTTAATGATTCAGAAAATGTTCAATATGGAATTTAACAGTTATTAATGTCATTGACCTCTTAATCAGTTGTCCACATTACGCATCTCCCTGTCTCTTGTCCACCCCAGTGTGGACTGTCAGAAGGTAGTGGTGTCTTCGTCGTGTTTGGACAATGACGGAAAGGTGTCACTCTCTCAGGCCCTGCTGCCCTTGGGTGGCAAGCTGGTCAACACCTGGACTCAGGACTGCACTCACCTGGTCATGCCTTCTGTTAAAGTCACTATCAAGGTCACTTGGACATTGTATCCTTATAAGCGTGTGTGTCTGTGTTTGCCCCTGAATGTGTGTTTACATGTTCCCTGTTTTTCAAATTAGACTATTTCTGCTCTGCTGTGCTGTCGGCCCATCGTAAAACAGGAGTTCTTTACAGAGCTCAGCAAAGCCCTTCAACAAAAATTGCCCCCTCCCAAAGCTGAGAGGTAGAGTATAACCCCTCCCCATATACAAACATACACTCACATTGAGGCTGAATTGACCATGAGAGGCTACACTGAGCCATATAATGTCTCATCTATACTGTTCATTGTTTTAAGTTTCATCCCTGAGATCGATGAGCCCAGCTTGAATAAAGAGGATGTGGACCTTGGAGCGATGCCCATGCGCAAACAACTCTTTGCTGGGAAAACCTTCCTTTTCCTCAGCACCAAACAGGTTGGTCTGTTTCTCTTCTCATATTTGGTTGAGAAAGCCGAACATCATTGTCATGCTCTTCAAACCACTGGGTAATCACTCGAGTCCTATAGGAGATAATACTAGTATAGTAGTCATCCTAAGGATTCCAGGGTGACCTCTTTATAATTGCTGTGTCGTTATTACAATTTGCAAAAAAACCCAATCAGGAATACAAACCTGTCACCTCTCAGCAATATAATAGGGTTATTTGATCCCGAAATGGGTCACTCATTTCTTCATGGTTGCCACTGTAGAATTACACAACCATGAATAAGTAAATAGCAACGTATGATACCATATGAGACTGAAACTATTGCAATGACCACGTTAAAGCTGTCCCTTCTCAGTGAACTAGTTAAATCGGCCAGGGTCTTAGTTTTTAGTTGATACAGTATGTCCCATCACTCACCCTTTGTGATGCTGCCCTCCGATGGACATGTGTGAAAACATCCCTTACAAGATGACTCCTACAGATTCATTCAGCTTCTCTTGTGAATCTTTGCATTTAATTTCTCTTTGATCATAATAATAATTGTGATTGTAGAATTCTACTGATTGATTTTCTTTGTACTGTAGGCCTAAATAATGTGGCATGTGAATGTGATGCACTTAATGTAATACTATTTTGTAGTGACATTAATGTGTCCTAAAGAGTTAGCTTTTGATATATTCTCCTAAAATCACTAGAAATGGGCTTTTGAACACAATTTTTTCTCTGGGGGAGCAAGCCCCCAGATGCCATTATTCAAAATGTGTTTTTGGGCTTGTGTCACCTTTTTGACCCCTGATGTGCTGATGTGGTTACATCCCTGCTTAATGGAATAACTTTCCATTTGGAATTTTAGTTCATTATTTTACTTCAGCATACACTTGTCATATTGTGGAGAAGAATGTTTCTGCATTTTCCTAGTTAGCTTGCAGTTGCAAGCCTTAGTACAGACAGCGTTATAGAATATCTCTTGCATCCAATGCTTCCATAATAGTTTAAATATTTATGAATCATTTACAGCCTTGAGTTTTCCATTAGTCTTTTATCATTCCCTCCTGATCATCAT
This sequence comes from Monocentris japonica, assembly GCA_900323365.1. Classification (NCBI taxonomy): domain Eukaryota; kingdom Metazoa; phylum Chordata; class Actinopteri; order Trachichthyiformes; family Monocentridae; genus Monocentris; species Monocentris japonica. The sequence continues at coordinate 3,366 of OOFE01044890.1, read as the reverse complement.
TTGACTTGACATTTCTCTGTCTCTTTCCCTGTCTGTCTCTTTTTCTCGTCTCTCGCTATTGTGCACATACACGTTATTGTTGTGTAATCACTCTTCTATGTTGTTGGCAGCTAAAGCGCCTGAGTACTGCAGTGAGTTTTGGAGGTGGCAAGAGCCAACTGCTGGAGGAGGGCTCGCTGCCCCACGGCCTGCTTCAGTCTCCACAGAGCTGTGTGGTTGACATTGCACCAGGGAACTCCCAAGCTCTGCTCCCTTCCTCCGCCACAGAGTGGGCATCCTCTGTGAAGAGGATTCTACAAGAGTAAGCAGAAACTCTAATTCTTTTCTGTAGTAAAACACTTGTAAGAGTCTATACTGATACTGAAATTAATCCAGGCCATTCTGGCATTCTGATCACCTGTAAAGTTAGCCCTCTGTCTCTCCTGTGTCTGGCATTCCTTCCTTTTTTTCTGACACAGAAAAGGCCTTCGAGTCATCACAGAGTCAGAGATTGGATTGGCTGCCATCCATGCCTCCTGTGACAAGTATTGCAATCCATCCAATATAACAACAGACTCAAGTGGGTGACGCTGACAAATCACAACCTGCAATTGAATCATCGATTGCTTTTGTGATTGGCGCTTAATTGTTTTTTTCATTATCTTGCCTTTGTATTGATGCTTTTCATTAATCTTTTTTTTTCAGAATCGGTACAAAATGTGAAACCCAGATTTCCAAGTGCTACGCTTTCACAGAATGCAGCAGTGGACGAGACTGTGTTACCAGCGGCAGCATCTGTAAACATCACAGCATATGCAGTTAACACAGAGCCATCACAAGGGTACATAGACATTGTGACTGTGTTCAACCTTTGTATTCCTTCTTTCTTTCCCAGAAAGTCTGTCCAATGTGTGTCATCTTTTTTCTTTATCAGGGTGGAGCCAAGTGAGGTGACTGGGGTGACGGAGGTAGGAGAGACCCCTGAGAAGAGTCAAAACCGAAACCCCAGGCAACTCAGCCAGTCCAAACCTTTAGCTCAGGAGATGGCCACCACATGTACCGTGGCTGATACAATGAGATCATCGTTCAACACTGTAGAGAACACAGGCTCACAGAGGAAGAAACCGGAGTCAAAACTGCAAGGTAGCTGCAGATGTATCTGGATGCATTTGTTAGGCTTACCTTTTAATTGTACTTTGGGGTGACGGGGTGGCCTTGTTGTGAGAGCAACTGTCTCATTATTGAAGGGTCACAGGTTCTATCCTTGCAACAGCCAGTGTGTCTATCAGTAGCCATGTGTCCTACCTGCTCACTAATTGTAATTCACTCTGGATAAGAGCATTAGCTAAATGCCAGAATCACTGTAAAACATTCAACTTTAAAATTATTTTTTTGCAATATCAGGTGGAGGAAATGATGATGCCAGGCCCCAGCCATCCCTTCCTAAGGCTAATGGTGGCATGAAGACATTCTCACAGAAGCAATCCCCTCAGAAATTCTCTGCACAAGGTTCCCCACAGAAACAGTCCACTCTTTTCAGTTTCTTTCAGCCAGTCAACAAAAAAAGGTAAATATCTACTCTCAAGTCCTTAAAGGATGTAATGTAACCTTAAAAAAGATTACTAAAACAATATTCCCTGTCAATGTGTGGGAGAAATTGTGTTCTCTTATCATCCTGTCATCTAGGCCTTGGGAGGATGAGTTCTCTGCTGTTATGTCAGAGCCAAAGAGGACTGTACCAGCACCTTCCACCACCACACGTGCACAGACCACCTCACTCACCTCCAAGCAAATGCCCTCACATTCAGAGACACTCCCCACAGCCACAGCCCAGAGTCATCTGGGGTCAGGAGCTGATCTGTTCATAGGACAGTCTGAGGCTCTGTCAGACAGGGTCTCCCACCCTGACCAGCAGGGAGCACAGGGTAGAAAGAGGAAGGAGATGGAGGCAGAGATACAGATGGACGAACTAGAGTCCATTATGTCTGAGGATATGGATTATTTAGATGAACAGACCTCAGCTAGTCAAGGCCAGCAGGTACAACTAGTGTCACATGGCCCAACTGAACAGAAACAGGCCTCAAAAGCTATGGAAACTTTGTCTGCAAGAAAGAGACTCCGGGTTAACCTAGAGGAGAATGACAAAGCCAACCAAAAGCCATGTGTGGGCCTGAAAAAAGATTCAGTATCCAACAGAAACCAGAACCTAGAAAGGGAAGAACATATTTCCTCCATCAAAAGACAGCAGCTGCATTCTCCAGAACACAGGACAGATAATCAAATGTCCAGCAATCCTCCAGAGGAGGGGTCATCAGCCAGTAGAAGTCAGCATTCACAGCCTATGAAAGATGAGGAGGTGTCTTTCATTGTGGTGAGGACAGCTGCTATATCTTGCTATATTTTGCCAGTGGTCATTTTTTCATCCAGTAATTTCAGTAAAACAATCACAGCACACATATTTCTTCTTTGACATTGGTATATGATTACTATTTTAAGATTTTCCACCCTTTTGTATTGTTCTAGGATTCAGAAGTACTTGGTGGAGGAGATTTTTGCCAACCTAAAGGAGTGCGGGAGATCCCTCTGAAGCCCACCATTGTCAAACAGGAGGCTCCAGTAAGTCCTGTGAAGAGGCTCTTTATATCACTGCCTTGTTTCTCTCTCTCAGCATAAACACTGTTTTCTTAGCTATACCTACATATACTGTGTTTCTTATCAATATTGACCTTACCAGCTTTTCACCAGAGACTCAGTCTAAAGTGGATGAGACATAGCTGTGAATATGTGTAACTAAAAACTTTGTTTGGGAGGGGACCGTTCTGCACACAATACCACTGCAAAGCATTCAGGATAATCACCTGAAGACAAGATTACTGTTATCTTAGCCTCTCCCCATGTTTTTTCATTCACATCTTATTTTCTGTCCCAAAATGTATGACCAAAATTCAAAAATCTATTTGCTTAAAAGAGTATAACCTTTCCATCAGACAAAAATGAGACAACTAATTTCTTATTTTTACATTGCAGGTGTCTGAGACAGAAGAAGACCTCCCTAAAAGGCTGGTGTTAGTGGAGTTTAAATCTCTCACTGTGACAGCACCTCCCAAAGCCAAACCACAGCAGATGCAGGGCAACAGCCACACAAAGAACTTCAAACGCTTCCGCAAGGTCAGTCTAATGATGTAGTGAGTAGTAGAGCCTCGTTTAACCAAACTCCCTGTTTATTTGGGAGATTAAAATGCTGTGAACACTAAAATGTTTTGAAATTCAGAACCAGTCCTTAATGAAATTATAAAATTTGAGTGTACATACATTCTGAAAGCCTCTGTAGTCTAGTTTGCAGTTCCATAAACAATCGTACTGTAAACCTGCTAATGATGCAGCTCA
>OOFE01044888.1:0-17891 GCA_900323365.1 Monocentris japonica | reverse complement strand
GCACTCTGACCTGCAGTGAGTGGCAGAGATAAAAGGATTGTCTAGATACAGAGAGAACAGTGTTACAGTGTTACAGTGTTACAATGTTACTGTGTTACTGCGTTACTGCGTTACAGTGTTATAGTGTTATATTGTTACAGTGTTACAATGTTACTGTGTTACTGTGTTACTGCGTTACAGTGTTATAGTGTTACAATGTTACTGTGTTACTGTGTTACTGCGTTACAGTGTTATAGTGTTATAGTGTTACAGTGTTACAATGTTACTGTGTTACTGTGTTACTGCGTTACAGTGTTACAGCGTTACAGTGTTATAGTGTTATAGTATTACATTGTTACAGTGTTACAGTGTTACTGTGTTACTGTGTTACAGCGTTACAGTGTTATAGTGTTATAGTGTTACATTGTTACAGTGTTACTGTGTTACTGCGTTACAGTGTTATAGTGTTATAGTATTACATTGTTACAGTGTTACAGTGTTAGTTTAGTTAGTTTATTATTCAGTAGCTCTTAAAAAGTGTCTTCATCTCGTCTAAAAGGGACTTAAACAATCTACTATTCTTTAAAAAGTGCCATTATATTTTTCAGTTTTGTGCTGTCGATCCTTTAATTTTTTTCTAATGGTGAATATCTGACCTGGGATCAAAGTTCTTCCTTTAAATATCTAACGTCAATATTCACCACACTCTCAATACAAACCATTTGTTCTGTTATTTTCCCTTCATTCCTCTATTTTCCTATTTGGTGTCAATGCAAACACTAAAATGTCACTTTATGGGGTCACAGTGTAAGGTAATAATATAGTGATGTGATTGTCGGTTGCATTATGTTTGATACCACATCATTTGCTCTACTTTTATTTACATTATTTGTTCTTTGCTGTATCCGATTATTTGCTGCTGCAACAACCCAGTTTCCCCACAGGAGTCATTCAGGCCTCACCTGTTCTAATGAAAACGTCTCAATGCATCTCAAAGAAATTTTTCGATAAAAAACGCTGGTGTGGTTTAGAATATATTCATGCATTCACAACGTATGTTATTTTACTGCCAAAAATCCCCCCAGCAAATTAGCAGAGCTAGCACAACAGCTAACCCAACGTGAAAACGAAGATAAGGGAAAAAGTTTCAGCCAAACATCCTCTGCAGCAGTTCACATTAGTTGAGCTCCATCTACATGAACTCCCAACTGGCTGAAACCCAAACTGAAAGATTTGTTTCTCTTCTTTCAAAGAGGTCAGATCTAACCACCTTAAGTGGCGGTTAGAGTGACTGTCAATCAAAGTCATGCACTTCCTCTAGATTTGGTGTACATTTATTGGGTGAAAAACATCAATTAATTACAGCACACAAATAAAGAAGTCGGCTTCATTGCTAAGTCATCAGTTAGACACATTTATTTATTTAGTATCAATTAGTGTCAAAAGTTATAGTCTCAAAGTTCTGCTTCATTATTAAGGTGCAATACAAGATTTAACTGCACAGATTTGTTTGGAATGGTTCAATACTACTGAACATCACGTGACTGTCCAGTCACTTAATGGGCAACATAAGTAAAATATGCAGCCACACAAAACCTTATTAATATACCTTTTTAGAAATGTACTAATACATACAAATAGATCAACACCAAATTAAATGATACAACTACCTACATGGTGTTTTGAAGTACATGTGTGTGCTTTTGAATGTTGAATATGACTTGTATTTGAATGTTCTTCAGTCATCTGTGCGACTTGTTTGAACGACTTTGACTCCGACAGGGTCTGGGTTACTGAGTTTCAACTGTACACACTTAAAAAACCTTAACCAAAAAAACATCAGAATTTATTTATATGAAAATGCTCAACAACCAATAGAAAGAGGTTGGTTTTATAGCAAACACATGCAACTGCACTCACTTTTTCATGTTTGCCATTTCGTTGACCTATATAAACCTATAATAAGCAAACAGGTAGGGATTCAGTGTCTTGCTCAAGGACACTTCAACAGGAAGCATGGTTGTTGATGCTTATTGTAGGGACTGAACCGGTGACCTATCAGTGATTATGCCAGTCTTTGTACACCCTACTATACAATTTCTAAGGCAGGTTCACTAATAAAGTAGTCAAACAGCTCCTGGTACTTGTGTCCTGTGCCATTCAGTACCTATTCTCCACCAGCCTGTTCCTAGAACATGCATTCAAGATTAGTTCATTTGCTAAGAACATCGAAAAAATAAAAGAAATAAAAAATAAAACATACGCTGATATAATTCCACTCCAATAACTACTGAAAGAAGGATAGGGGCCAGCATCTGGGCCATGTCAGTTTCCATAAACACGTCATGATACCAGATCATTTTGAGCATTTCATTGACTTTGATATCACCAGCGAATGACAGGATTTTCTGTAAACGAGCATAACGTAAATGAGGGCAAACGATTCATCTGCCTCGCTGTATAGAAACAACAGCTAGGCCCTGCCCGATAGGTCATCAGCTGCTCGGGAAGGCTGTCTTTAATATCTACAGGTTATCTTACTTTATATACTTTCTTCAGACTACTCAGTGCTTGTTTCTGAGTAATTAATAACCACTCTGGTGGTATTTGAGCAGGTTTGGCCTTGTATCTCCTTGCAAACTTGTTGTTGTATTTTGTGAGAACATACTTCCAGTAGTCTGATGTCTGACCATCCACATCACATTGTATGCGCCAGTTTGGGTAGATTTCGTGATAATCCTTGTATGGGTGCCAGTCGTTTGCTGTGGCCCTGCACTGAAACCTGTTGTTGCTGGCAATGAGAGAGGTACATATATCTGGTACAAGTGCTGCACTATGGTCCCATCTGTACCTCCCAATGCCCTCCGGCCGGTGAATGGCGACAAAGTGTGTTGTGTGATGCTTAGAGTCAGATTCGCAGGGCGCTTTACAGAAAGGACACTGATTCCCACACCCGGACAGCCTTTGAAAAAGCTCATCCTGTGGTTTGATGGGTAGTCTCTCCAGCTTGGCTTTGACATCCACGGCATTATGAAACTCTGCCTTGAAAGACTGAACCATTTGTGCCACAAAGGACTTTAGGCAGTCAGAGAACTGTTTGGGATCGGCATTGTTCAGTGCAAGGACCGCATTCAAAGCATATTTGGGGATGACCAGCTCATTGTTAAGATATGTGCAGATGCCTCTTATGAATGTACAAACATTTGTTTCTTTTGTACCACAGTTTTCTGCAGAGAGAATATCCTTCTCTTTGCTCTCGATGGCTGCATATATCTTCTGAGTGATCAGCCCTAAGAGTTTGTCTTCCAGATTTGAGATGGAGTTGCCTCCCCTAATATAGTGGTCCAAGATTGCATTGTGTATCCAATGCTTGACAAATTCTTTGTAGTGTGATACGTAGTTAACAAAGCTCTCAAAGTCATCATATAAGAGCAAATGTTTAAGTATGGCATACTGGAAAAAGATGCGGGCTTTGAAATCGATTCCCATCGGCCCCTTTTCAATATCGTCCACAATCTCCTGTCCAAGGGAGTAGTTGATGTACTGTCTTACTGCGGGCATTAAACATGATCTCATGAACTCATCAGCTTTCCTTTTGCATTGGTCTCTCTCAAAGAAAAGGTCCTTGAAGTCAGCCAAATATTGGGGCTTGAGTCTTTCCAGGCTTTTTCGGGGATCATTGTCTTCGATGTAAGTGTCGTGCATTTGTTGAAACTTCCTTGATGCATGCCCACATATATGTATCTTCAGTGAAGCCTCGAACTCTGCATTCACATTTGGCCTTAGAGCGTCATCGATCAGTTTCAGCAAGTCTATTGCATGAGTTGTGTGGTAATCTGATTTGGTTTCCACTTTCTCAGCCACAAATTGTTTGCTTCTCTCAATGATCTTCTGTGCTATTTCCCTGGTTTCAGTTGTTGTCAGCTCAAACTCAGAAACATTTTGATAAATGGGTTCTGGTACTGTAAAACACTCAGTTCCACATCTATCCAAGCTGATGATTTTACTCAACATTTTTTGCACAGGACCTTCACTATGGGCCATGTTCTTTCTCAGCTGCATGTAGATTTCTTGAACAACATTTTGCCGCCCCAAATCTGTTTTGGGTAACTCCGCAACTGTGCTGATCCAAGTTTTTTCAAATTCCTGCTCCAGTTGTTGCTCTCTCATTTCTGTAGTTGATTGTTTGCATGTGTCAACTAATTTCCAGACTTGGTTCTCCATGGCCAAAGAATGACTTTTTTTCAGGATCTCTAGTTTGGCCTTCCCTTTCTTTATTTCCATGGCCGTCTCGAGCCTATTGATTATTGAATTGTGAATTTCCAGCCTCAGACCTTTGGCACTGTTGAAAAAATCCTGCTTGTACATTTCTACAAGGTAGACACGATCCTTTTTCTTCTGATAGTAGTCTTTTAGGCTGAGAACAATTTGCTCCTCTGCTTTGTCTAGCTCACACTCACCCTCTATTTTCAGGCTTTGCAATAAACCCTCCATTTGGGTGGAGTCCCATGATCCATGAGATACAAGTTCAGCGTTTGAGATCTTAGTCTCAGCTTCTCGCAACCAGGAATACATGTGTTTCCTAAATGCCCAATCCCACTTGTTGAATTGTATGCAGAGTTTAGTGTAAGCATCAGCAACAAGGCTGTTGCGGAAGCTGAAGATGAAGTTCTCATACTTTACTGCCATCCATAAGTCCTCAGTCCATTTTTGAAAGTCCAGTATGCTCTGAACTTCACTCTTGTTCTCCGTAATGAAACCTATTACACGTTTCTTCAGCTCATCAACGGCTTCGCAGTAGCCAGTATTCACTGGTGCCATCGGGGGGTTCCCCTGCCATAGATTGGGTATGTAAGCAGTATCCTTTTCAGGGTCATATGCCAAGATGTCAGTAAATTTCGTGCTTCCCTTCTTCTCCATTCTGGCTGCGATTTCTATCATTTCATCGAGCTGTTGCAGAAGTAGGTTTCTGTCCTTTGAACTTTTTTTATGAGCAGCGACACTGGCCATGTTCTGGTGCACAAAAAGGCAGCATGGTTTTTTCTTTCCCACTTGTTTCATCCGCAGGAACGCATGGCCAACAATCTGCAAAGTATCCTTCATCTCAGTGGCATTCTCCATGGACATGTTTATGATTGTAATATCACTAAGACCTACAACTAGGGTGGCCAGCTCATTGTCGTGTGCATGACTGTCCACCAGTTCAGCAAGCTCTGGGGACTTCAGCCCTTCTGTGTCAATGACCATGATAAAGTCACAACCAAGCTGGTTCCTCAAGTCTTCTTTGACTTTTATTAGCTGCATGTAAGCACCTCTTGTACACTTGCCATTGCTAACAGCAAATTGGACCCCAAACATGATATTAAGCAAAGTCGACTTTCCTGAGCTTTGAACCCCTAACACACTAACCACACGTATGTTACTGTTGGGTGCAGTCAACTTGTTGAGCTCAGTAAGCACAGCTCTCATCCAGTTTGTTGGCATGTTGGATGCCTCGCCATCAACTAGCTCCAATGGAAGACCATCAAGCATCATTTTGGCACAGAGCAAAGGTAACATCTCTGTTTTCTCTTGAGAGAAAGAGGCTAATGGGGATGAAATGCTCAGCTCATAAAGCTGGCCCAGTTCCCTTAGAAAATGCTCGTTTCCAAGTGAGTAGTCATCTATCTTTCTCTCTACATTGGTCATGATTGCTTTGTCTTTTGAGTCACTGTCACAATATTTCTTATAGAACTTTCTGCCACATGACAGTTGCTCTCTGGTGAGATTATCCATATTGAGCTTCATCCATTTAAGGAAGTAGGAGCTTTCCTCTCTGGAACTGGATAGTCCTTGTATGAAGCAGAACATGGCATCAGAGATGTTACGCAGCCTCTGTTGCTCTCTCAAACTTCTTACTTCCAGGTGGAGTTCACTCTTGTACAACTCGATGTTTTTTGAGCCAACATTTTCCAGTCTGCACTCTTCTTTTTCTAGTTTTGACAAATCCCTCCATAGAGTCCCTTGTAATGGCAGCTGGGTTGCTTTGTATCGCTGTATATCAGTTATACCACTGATGACTGCATCTGCCTTGGCCTTACCATTTTGACAAGGGCTGTTATTTTCATCCACAGATATCTCCAACTGTTTTGCTGTGCTGACCATTTTTGTGATGCTCATTTTTGTTGCCAGGCTTTTTATTGCCATGCCCACTGTAGACTGCAGCCCCTTGACAAATGTAGCATCATTCATATGCTTACGTTTGGTTAGGATTGATTTGGGTTGGAGACCAAGACGGGACTCCTGTTTCCTGAAGACAGCGTCAGAAATCTTCCCACCATCACTGCAAACTATATACACCCTTGATTTAGTAGATTTGGGAACAGTCCAGTTACTAATGGCGTGTATGTTCTCACAAAAGACAAACACAGCAGTGGATGTTTGACAAAGGAAAGAGAACTGAGTCTCAAAATCCCTAATATCTCCACGAAGATTTGCCACAGCCAAAGGTTCCTCAAAGACATCAATCTTTCTGTTTCCTTTTGGGAGGTACCAAGTGACTTCTACAAGGCCATTGGAAATTCTGCGAGGTATATTTCCCCATTCCATTTCTCTGTGAATAAATTGCTTATTTGGCTGTTGAGGATTGCTAAACACTTGATTCAAAATATCAGACTTTGACAAGCTATTATCCCCAAGCCTAACAAACGACATCATAGGGATATCTGAGAGGACAATATTAGTCTCGATAAACTCATTCTCTTTCATGGAATGAGGTCTGAACTCCTTCACAATGTCCCTCAGAGCCCATACCATCAAAGTGCACTTTGATGTGTCAAAATCCGGCAGCAGAAGAGGGACAGCGAATTGACACATCGACATTTTCAGCGCCATTGCTTGTTGAAGGAAACCATCGGAGCACAAGAACAGAGCGGTAATCAGATCTAAGGGATTGATGCCACCTTCTGGAGCCGCTTCTACACTTAGATCACAGATCGCTGTCATCTGTTCACAGCTTGAATTCGCAAGAAACAGATCCCTAGCTGTTACATTAGCCATCATGAGCTTCTGCAGAAAAAAACACGGCAGTGATTTGATGTCTTCGGGAGGTTTGTCTGCAATCATCTCATGGTTTATTTCCAGCACAGAGCCAAGGGTTTTTTTCTTATGCAGGTGGTGGTGCAAGCCAAGCTCCCTCAAAACAGACTCAAGATCGATCTCTGCAAGAGAGGAAGTAATGCTATGATGTTTTAGCAGCAACTGTAGCCAATATTAAACAGAGAAATACTGCTTCCTACAAAGAAGACAAGAACATGTTCTTACTTGTACTTATATTGACGGTGTGAACAGGAATGCTCTTAGTTCTTGACTCAGTCATTTCAACCACAGTACTGATGGAAAAGGTGTACTCTGTCCCAGGGCTCAGGCCAGATACTTCTGCATGGTTGTTTCCTGTGGTGATGGCTCCAACGATGCTGCCGCTCTCCAACCAAGTCATCTTGAATTTGTGGGGTATGTTTTCAATGCCGTCAGGACTTTTCCATTTCAAATAAACTGAAGTTGCACCAATTCCACTGGTGTCAAAACTCTGGGGAGGGGAAGGCTCTGGAATATAATACATAGATCTATGAGCTCGGGAGCACCGGGGGCAACCAAAGCATGTATCATTTACGATACCAATTCATTTTGCATTCTTTTAGCAATCGCTAAACTTTGAGAGCCAAACCACGCCTTGTTTACCTGCAGGCCAAAGAACCATCTCCGTCCTTTAAACTAACATTTGCACTGGGATACAGTATTCAACTGTCACCTCTGAGCAAAACTTTGTTTACTTTGTTAAATATTGAACAATATGTTGAGGATTCATTATGACTGAATAATATATTTCAGGATTTGATTGACTGATGGGGACTTGGTTTGCTGATTGACTGATTCATCCATTCATTGTTTGATTTTAATCAACACAAGGGTTTTGTCTTGTCCTAAGTAAAATGTAGTTTTCTTACTTGTGGTGAAATGTACAGACTTATTGGCGCTTCTCCTCTTGTTCCAGTCGACTGACAGGGACACAGTGTACTCAGTGAGCGGCCTCAGGTTTTTAAGGGTGGCTGTCTGAAATGGTGTCAGCATTTTCCAGAACGGATTGTTATGAGTAGAAGAGTAGTACGTCAGAATGTACTCAATGTTATTAGAGTTTAGCCCATCTGGCTTGGACCATTTCAGGACTGCTGATGTGTCGTCCACTTCATGGCAGATAAACTCTTCAGGTGCTGCAATTTCTGTTCGAAATGACAACCAGGTTGATACCAAAAGGTTAGGTTAGGAAAGTTTGGTAACAGCTTATTTTACAGTGGTCTTATTCCATTGTATTAACCTGTGTAATAAAGGGGCAATAAGAAAGGTTTTACTGCCCCATAGCACAATATGACCATAAGATACCTGATAGGTTTGATAGGGTTGGTGATCAATAGCAATGATCACAATGACCAATGACCAAAAACACCCCACCTACCTATGGTTAGGTAGGGTTTGGTAGGTTAGGTAGGCTTGTTCTGTCTTTTCAACATGCCATTTTGTGTCTTTGTTTGTTCTGTTTCCTTGTGTTTTATTTTGTTTGCTTACTGTATTGTATTATGTTTTTGTGTGATTGATTATTGATTAGTTAAGTCTAAGTAGACTTGTTCTCTGTAAAGTCTGTCAAGACATGCTTTGTGATGAAGGGCTTATACATTAGCTTGACTTGACCTGAGTTTTATCATTGTTGTTGCAGTTCCTGCTGGTCACCAATAGAGGTGATAGATTAATTAATGCCCCTTTAAACAATGGAAAAGTACTGTGAAGTCAAAAAGGGTGTGATTACACAATGTAAGCAGAATTAATGTTATTGTGTTTCAATATACGTGGCGAAACAATGGAATACTATAAGATACTATAAGATAAAGTGTTACCAAAAGTTGTACTTAAATAAATTAGTTATTTAACAAATATTAACAATATACAGCATCAACAAAATATGATGTGACTTCAGAATTGTCAGTGTCAGTTTTCCTGTAACATGAAGACTATAATACATAAAACAAAAACATTACCTGAAGTCTGAGCAATCCTGTTTATCAGGCTTGCTGCAGGAAGCCCAGATGAACTGAGCGGCAGTGACTCAGCATCAGACTGTTCTGCCACGACCGGCCTCTCTCTATTTTCTGAGTACATGAATGCATTTTTAGTGTGGGTGGCGCCATCCAATGCTATGATTTAACACACTGTACATATCAAATTCAAACAACATACTTTCTGTGGATGCCTCTGACTGTGCAGCGCCGCCTGTTTCCAGGCTTGAATCCTCCGGGACATTTTCCTGTCTGGAAGCAAAAGATGAAAATATAATATATATATTTGTCAACTATCATCCAACTAAACCAAATCAATCAACCAAACCATCTCCTTCCTGGCTATTTCTAATATTATATTTAAAAAAAAAAAACAACAACAACACATACAATCACATCATTTATCTCTTCAGTGAACACTTTTATCAATGCCAGTCAATAGTATGACATGACTAGCAGGCTGTCTGATTTAAACATGTTCATATTTATCCAAAACTACTCCATTTGATCATACCTGAAATCAATATAGATCGGCTCCTCCATTTTTTCAGTTCTATTGAAGAGCAGTAATGTAAAACATTAATGCAGAAAACAAAAAAATAAACATCGACCAAATTTATATTAATAAAAATCTAGGCTGCCTAAGACTTTTGCACAGTGCTGTATGTAATGATTTTATGTTCTGCCAAATCACCAACATTACAAGCAACTCATAGTAAGGAGGTCAAAGGTCAGAGGACCCTGATAATACTCCTAGAATGATCATATGAGGAATGTTAGGAAACGTTCCTCAGTTTGAAAACTGTTAAATCATCCCGTAGTAAACCTAAATAAAATAAGCAGTTTTACATGAATTTAGTTTCTAATTCTCTAATGTTTTAGAGTAACGAGTCCTATAAAATATTATATTAAAATATGATATCTTGTAATGTTGGTGATCTAGGAATTGAAGCTTATTCTACTGTCACATTTATTGTAAACCACTCTGGATTAGAGCATCAGCTAAAATGCCTGAAAGGTCAAATCTAACAACGAAACGCTTTGGGCCACTAGCCAGGCTGTTTCATTTTAGGTTTCCTATTTCCTGTTGTTTTCAAAAAAAAAAATAATTGTAAATAATTTCTGAGGGGCTTGAACTCTTAACATTACTTATTACTTAAATTACTGAACACATAATAACACAATAATACAACAACATCCATCATTGAGGTAATAGCAGCAGTACTTACACCAGAGTAAATCCTCCAGTCGGATGTCACCGTACAAACCATTATCCATCAGTCCTGAAGCTCAAGTGTCGACCTCAAGCTACTGATGTGACTTTTCTAGCTGATCGCCACGGTGACGCCACCACTGACAGAAACTGTTCCCTCATTGTGATGAGAAATGAGACCAATGCCACCGGGTGACATTTTTTAAGCTGGCAGATGTTCGTTCAGGAGCAACATGCTGGCTGAGGACTGACTGCAGTCCACATTCCAGTTTTTATCTGTGGCGTTATGTTCACTTTGCACGCACCTTCCATAGGTATTCTGCCCATTTACTTCCTCAAGTGTTTCTTATCAAAGTAAAAAGGCTCTGCTGAGGTAAAAGATGTCTGCAGGTTGGTTACCAGTGGTTACGGAGGACATGCCACCATGTTGGAGGAGTGACAGCCAAACTAAAGATCGTGGTTCAACCGATATAGGTTTTTGAAGACCGATATCTATTCTTTTGTGCCGATATTCTGTATTTTTAAAAGCTCCTGGATCCATCTGTCAAACGTGAAATCTCAGACACCACTGGTCTCTGACGAAACTTGGAGGGCTGATGCACCTTCACACCATATTATGTCTTTTAAAAACATGCACTGATTGGCCTGCTGGGGGCGCTATAATTAAAGGGTAAAATTTCAAACTTTGAATGGCCATGATTGCTACGCCACTGGTCTGAGTTTGATGGAACTTGGAGGGAGGATGTGTCTTTTTGGTGTTCACCTGCCTTCAACTGTCCTCGTTGTCCTTCAGAGCCCAGTAGGAAGCAGAACAGAGCAGCTACAAGGAGCTTCCCATCCAGCTGACAGGACCCCCCACTGGCTGCTGATGGCTGGTCAACCATCCTGAGTGCAGGGGCGGACTTAGTGATCTTGGGGCCCTAGGCAAAGGCATGGGGCCCCCTGAATCCCAACCTTCACTCTTTTCAATCCATTCAATCCAATTTCTTCTTTTGTTGTAACAAGAGGAGGGGTGTTTTTCAATAAGTTTCAATTACGTCGGGATCAACAGGAAGCAGAGCGGAACGTAACGCACTCATATGAAAACACTCAACACAATGAAATAGAGATCAAACAGAAACTCTGACCAAACCAAGTGAAGGCTGTGGAGGTTGTTCTTCATACTGGACAGAATGAACAGCAGCCTTGCACAGACGTTTCAGCCAGGCTGTCCGAGTCATTTGTTACTTCTATTTTACTTAGAAAGAATATGATTTATTGTTGTCGTCTGCAGATTAGATCATTATTTTGTCAGGGTTTCCATTCCCTCTGGGGCCACCCACACTAACAATATATCCTCTCATGGCACTGTTTGGATAAAAGCCTCCACCAAACGGCAGATGGTGTAGGTTAGATAGTTATTTGGGGATTTTGAGAAAAAAAGATGAATGGTGGTACAATGGTTGTGGAAGTCTGGATAGTTTGGTCTGGAAGCATCTATCCTGCTATCTGGGAGTCCTGCCCTGGGTTTGGGAGCTGGACAAAAGAAAAAAAGGCCCTAATGTACAAGTTTACAGACACGTTTCCTCCCTAAATTCCTCCCTCAACTCTCTCAAGGCTTCCATCGCTGCTAATTGATGAGGAAGACAAAACCCATTTCCCAGCTGAAACGAAATGAGCCAAAATGAAAGCAGCCAGACAACCGCAATGAGTCTTTGTGAGGTTGGGACCATTACAGCTGTAGAAGAACAACAGGGTTCATTAACTCCAGCTATTGGCTTTCCAAAGGCCTGTGGTCACCGGCTGATTGCAGAAGGACATTAAGCAGAGTCTTTTATTCCATTAAACAGATTTGGCTTGCAGAGTCTCTTATCCTACTGCTGCAACAGCAAAACATCCACTCTCAATCAGTCATTTACTTATCGATTTACCGCTGTGTCTAGTCTTTATTTCACCAGTTTAGTCTTGTTGAAATCTCTTTTTGAAAGCAGCATCATGACAATGTAGACAATGTACTTTGAATAGGTAGCAGCCTACTTTTAAATTTGTAAGATTTTTTGGAAGGGTAACCAAAATAAAATCTGATATAGTAAAAGGAGTCGATCAGATTTCAATTAGCAAGTGGCTTGTCGGTGAATCGAGGTTGGAATGAGCCACGTGAGCTATGAGCTTCAGTCTCTCTCTCTCTCTCTCTCTCTCTCTCTCTAGGGGGTTGGTCTCTACTGACCTCACACTAATGGTGTGTATGGTATGTATTAACCTGTTAGGTTGGACAGATGTATTTGTTCCAGGAGGTGGGTTACTGTCTGCACTGAGAGGACAGAATGAGTATAATTCCACGTATCTTTTAACTTTTTGTGATATATGTGATGTTGGATACCAGGACTTTTCTATGGGTGTGTGTGGAAGTGTTTGGAGAAATGGATTTGTGAGTAGATGGTTGTGTGTGTGTGTGTGTGTGTAGTATATGTAGTATAGAAGATGTTTTTTTCCTGTGGATTCTAAGTAAGATGGTTTAGAATCTAAACCATCTTACCATCTAAACTTTAGATGGTAAGATGGTTCTCTCTCTCTCTCTTTCTCTCTCTCTCTCTCTCTCTCTCTCTCTCTCTCTCTCCATCGCTCTGCTTTCCCCATCCACTACATTTTAATGTACATCGTTTACAGTTTTTAATGTTGCCTCAGAAAGCCAATTCAACAGAGATGGCGGTGACTAGGCAAAAGGCGAACGTCTCGCTCCGTTTCCTTCCCCGCTGCTCGATATACTGTGGACGTAATCACTTTAGTTAATTCCATTACAGTTAATGGACTGTAAACTATTATGTTGCTCATCCAATGTTCTCTGCTGCCACAACAAGGCGACTCCGACGACGAAGACGCCAGCAAAGATGCAGCTTATGTTCACTTCTGTGACGTCATAAAGCCATATAATACTACAACAATAAAGAAGTGGTTTAATCAATGTATGACTTTGTATCAACAGATAAAACAGATCAACTACTCCATGAGATGATGTCATAATAGAGTGTGAGCGCCTCCTTGTGGCTGCAGATTTGGAGGGAAATTATATTTGACATACTGTATTTTACAACTCCTTCCATCTTCTCCCAATCAGCTGTCGTTCCATAAATGGGCCTCATGAATTTTGACCTTTGACCTTATGTGAGTTTTTATTTGATTAGAGCTTTTCTGCATTCAGCACACAGATGAAGGGTTCTTTCCCAAAGTCCTGCATATCCATCTTATCCATTACATCATCATTCAATATCTCTGAAGTCCAGAGGATCCAAACTGTATAACTGTTATAATTGTCAACCAAGGACTCGGGTTACCTGCTATATTCAAAAAATACTAAAAATACTAAAAGGAAATACTAAAATCTGTTTTCATTTTGTGCCATCAGTCATTTTGTAAGACCTTTTTATGAATGGTGGAACAAAAGTCTTCAAATAGAAATGAGTAAAGAGTAAAGAGGCACAAATCACCATCAGCTCCTAAATGATCCATACAGTCACTAATAGCCACCAGCAGAAGACTGTGGTTGTACTGGTCAGCTCCCAGTGGAACCAGTAGAAGACTGTGGTTGTACTGGTCAGCTCCCAGTGTGAATGCGAAGCAACGTGTCGTGTGTCAGTTTTACTGGATAAATAAAGTTTAAGAAGCACATTCTGTTTTCAAGCTAACTTCACTGACCTTTAGTCCATTAAACCAGCTCCTTCCTGCTCACCCCGCCCAGACTCAACTAAAGCATCAAACTCTATTGAGAGGATTAGAAACGCCACATCTTAAACCCCTGGATGAGGAGGACATCCAGCGGACCAGAATGACCTGATCAATTAGTGTGGTGAATCAATGCTGCCATCTATTGGATTGGGAGCAGAGAGAGCTGGAACCAAACAGGTGAACGTCCATAATCCTGACTGGGGAAAGTCACTGAAACCTCATTTCAACCTCTTTACCAGCCGTATGGTTGAATGTAGCTGAACACATCAAGTCAGCAGTATATTTTTCTGTTTCACCTTCACAATGAAAATCAGCTTGTACAGTCTGTTGCTTGATTCTAACGAATTTAAGAGCACCTTTCAAAGTACCTAAGGCACTTGAGGGGGAGAAAGAGAAAGTAGGCTAAAATTGTTGGCAAACAAAGCAGTCAAAGAAACCGGCAGTTCAGCAACTGAGTCCAAAAGAGAAAGGCCTTCAGCCAACTAAATGTTGCAGATCTGTAAATTCACAAACCTGCTTTGTTATATTCTGTATATACTCATAGTTGTTCCACTATATTTCACTACTGAAGAAATACCTCTTCAGACTTGGGTTATGGATTTTATCTATTTTACTCTCATTGTCTTACAGTAAAGCGTGTGTTGACAGTGAAGCTGCCACGACATCAGAGAACTGCAAATCTGGACTTGCTTGCGACTTGGAATTCCAACTTTATATAGAGTTGCCAACTTCCCAAGGTGGTCAGGTTCTTTAATGTACGCAGGTCCTCCAGACTGTCGTGGCAAGAGTCCTTTTCTATGTAGGTGTGTGCTGGGGGCCGGAGATGCCAAACAGGCCCTCAGGCTCTAGAAGTCATCCCCTCTGTTGGGTGTCCACCTCTGACTTGTTGAGATTAGCCTGCTAGCTAGCTAACAGTACAGAATGGAGAGTGACGCCGAGTCTCAGAGCTCTCGAGGGTCTCTCTCAGTGGCTCCACCCATCTCGAGTTGGGGGTGGAGACACTCAGCTCATTCTACCTCTAAATCTTTGGAGTGCCGTCACCGATCAGGGTCGAGCCGGCAGTGCAGCAAAGCTGAATTGTTTCCAATCGAAGGAAGAGACACAAAAACGCTCGGCCCGGAAAGCGGCCTGCTGAGATTATATCTGCAATGTTGAATTTCTGTCCAGCATTGATAAGTTTCATTATCTAGAAGTCATACTGTGTTTACAGCTCAAAAAAAATTCCAACATCTCCAAATGCAGCACAAGAAACTATTAAAAAAAAAACCTTAAGTTACACATATGAGCCTCCTGAACCATGAAGTTACACCCACATATTCAGTTAGACATAAGATTTATTGAATCTGTAGTTTAAAAGAACTTCAACAACCAACATGTACATCAAATATTAAAATCTTATATACAAAAATCTTTTACATTTACGTTGAAAGTAGAGGCCGGCAGCCCTTCATATTCAGTTGACCACAACTAAGAAGTGGCACAGTACTTTCGTCATTGACCAAACATTTCCTGAGAGGCGTAGGTCATGTAGAGGAAGCCGTCCTCATCCTTGTGGTCCTTGTAGACCTGAGCCATGGTGAGAGACATGCTGGCCAGGCCGCTGCTGTCAATCAGCAAGTAGAAGGCTTGAGTCGGCAGCAGAGACATGCGGTTCCTGAAATGAGGGGAGAGGGGGGGAGAAAAAAAACAAAAGACAAGACAATGGCTGACAGAGCGTTCGGCCACTGACCTCCACAAACCACGAGAGTCATGAGTCATGTTCAACAGAGCCCAGTCCATGTGGCTCTTGCAGGCTGTCACCAATTAGGTTCACATGTCTGGTTGTGTTGCATCACGGTGGGCGTTCGCCGGGTATGGCCATGCCCCGTACCTCAGCTTGACACCAGGTTTGATCTAGTCACTTTGACACAGCAAGTTTCTCCAGTGTTGATTTTTATAGTGACCTTTTACTTTATCGCCTATGGTGTCATTATATTACTATGAGGACCTACAGTGAGTCTGTGGTACTCAGTGAGTTTACAGTGACCTTATTGCACTTAAGGTTATAAGTTTACTATAATATTACTAGAGGGACTTAAGAGTGTCTGGGACCTTATTATACACTGCAAAAACAATAAGGCACTTCAACTTCACATAGGTTTCCCTGCTACCTTGAAATTGTGTCAAAAGTGAACTTAAAGGATAATTCCGGTATTTTTAAACCTGGGCGCCATTTCTACATCTTTTGGGGTCTAAATGACTAATGGGTACAAAAAGTTTTGGAATTGATCCAGTAGATCTCCTCAGCTGGAAGACTAACTCAGATTTCAGAGCGACACTTCTGTTTCTGGTTAAGCAAAAGGTCTATCTCTGTAGGGATCCTTTCCGTAATGTTGTCAGACACTTGGAAGAACAATCTGAGCCTGTCAGTTTCAGAAACAAGCACTTTTAGTGGACGTCCTTTGATTGGGTGCAGCTGCCCGAAAGGATTACGTTGCAGCCACGGCAGCCAGTTTCACGGCTGCCGGCTGAGGAGATCTACTGGATCAATTCCAAAACGTTTTGTACCCATTAGTCATTTAGACCCCAAAAGATGTAGAAATGGCGCCCAGGTTTAAAAATACCGGAATTACCCTCTAAGTTTAAGTCACCGCACATTCAGCAGGGCTGGTTCACGTGGCTCCTGCAGGCTGATGCCAATTAGCTGGTTGGCCTGAGACTTGAATCCCAGTTTGAGCTGATAGTTTTGACAGCAGGTTTTCCACTGTGAACGAGTGTTGATTTTTATGGTGACAGCTCTCTGGCGGACAGCTGTTGGTCCTCAGAACTGATCAAATATATCCAGAGTTAAGCCAACTGATGGGTGTGGACTGATAGAAACTCTGGAGACCCAAGAGTTACATCAACGGTAAAACATCAGGACCAATGTCCCCTTTAGGTTAACAGTAACAAGTCACCAGTCAGTCAATGCTCCACAGGTTTAGTCCATTTAAAAAGAGCAGCTTTGGAGTTTTGACAGTAAATGACATCAGATGCAGGGACTATGGCAAAGTTTTAACGTTAGTTACGACCAACAGAGACAGAGGGACACTTTACCTGATGATGGTAACAAACTGGGTCATGGTTAGTTCCTGCGGGACGAGGAACTTGGTCTTATCAAGGGGCGGCAGATACTTCTCCCGCTGATACCGTTCAATTATGACCTGGGAAACGTTTCAGACTGTGAAGGCGCATAAAAAAAAAAAAAAAAACACACACTTCATAAAAATCATAAAAACTGTTGATTTCGAATGCAAACTTACCGGGATCTTGTTTGGGAATTTCGACCTAATCCCTGCAACTTCTTGTTTCCTTGTAGCTGTAGGAAAAGGAAAATAGATCCCATCTTAGAAGTGATCATTTAGAAGAGATTCTTCCCCTAAAGTATCAGGCCTGCGTTTCCATTGATAGTTACCAAAGCTTTTCCTCTGTTTGAAGGGCTTTTGGAGCTGGGACTTGTCAAATGGAGGCATGCTGGAAACGAAGCTAGACTACAACTAATAACTAGTCCAGGTCCGGCGGGGTGACCAGCATGGACCACGTGGGTTGACTGCAGGAATTAAATAGAGAAGCGGCTGTGACGCGTCAGCTGATTACCACATGCCCTGTGAGAGTCACCTACATGCCAAGACGGCCAGAGACGAGATGCCTGACAGGAGGACAGCGGGTGACTGTGCAGGACTTTGTAGTGGTATGAATGGTATAAATCTTCACGATGAGGCGGGGCTTCAGGTGCTCCTCGAACCCGAACATATATCACTGTTATATTCCCATAGTATTACTATAGGGACTTATGATGTGTATAGTGACCTTATCATACTTTATGGCACTTTCATCCCATATGATATCATCATAATATTCCTACAATATTACTTTAGGGACTTATAGTGTGT
>OOFE01044887.1:0-14158 GCA_900323365.1 Monocentris japonica | reverse complement strand
GCATCCAACCAAAACCTGTTGGCTATACCGCGTGCCAAACTAAAAACCAAAGGCGACTGTGCTTTTGCTGTTCTGGCACCCAGACTCTGGAACAATCTCCCCCTTCCCATCAGATCAGCGGAGTCTGTTGATTGCTTTAAAAAAACAGTTAAAAACCCACTTTTTTAGGATGGCCTTTCTTTAATTTCATAGTATGCTCTGGACGGTGGCTGATTGCTGAAAGTGTTCTGTGTTTGTATAACGGTTGTATTTGTATGTACTTTTGAATGTATTTTCTTTGTATGTGCTCTGTGTCTGTGTTTTCCTTTTCTGTATCTTTGCTGATGCACAGCACTTTGTAACCTCTGTTAAAAAAAGTGCTATATAAATAAAGTTTTACTTACTTACTTACTTACAATTCAGTGTTCTATTCTGGAACTGTCTAATTTGCATTTATAACCCTTTATGAAGTCATCAATTAGAATTTTAGAATACATTAGAATGCATTTTAGAACGATCACACCTGGGTGACCGTACAGGGCTTTCCAAAGAGAAAGAACTTCCAGGGACAGATCAGACCCGCTGGTTTACCCAGACATTTGTTTTAGGGGTATAAGTTCTCAGATGAAAGAATTAATTAGATATCCAGATTACTAATGCCACATATAGAAAACAGCACACACCTCAGTAAAGCTCTCACAGTCCCACAGATTGTGTGCATTGCCTCCGTTTTTTGCAAGTGATACATTTACAGTCTTGAGGTTTCATATACGACATGGTTTCATGTATAATATTTTTAGCAAAGCTTTTCAGTTCTTTAATATTGTTGGAATACCCGGTATTTAATTAGGTCTATCAATGTTTAGTTTTTAATACAATACAATTCCCTCCCTTTGTTTATGGCAGTCATATTTCCCTTTTTGTAAATTCTTCATATAATTCCACCAAAAGTCATTGCTCAATGGCCATGAACATTGCGGCTCTATCTTTGGCATCTTTTTTGTACATGGTGAATCAATCAGATCCATGATCGACCTCTCTTAAGGCTGCTTAAGAAAGCAGTGCACGCGCATTTATCTGGATTGCTTGAATGTGGCTTGGATTAGTCAGATCACGGTAGCTTGAATTTGGGTTCGTGGAACCACTTTATTGTTAGGTTAACTCAAACCAGGCTTTCAAAAATCAAAAATCTCCACTTTTCTAAACCTGCTTTGTGGAACGGGCCCCTGGTTGGTCTTTAACTCTGTACCATTCAGATAAATGCAATAGGATGCAATGTTTGAAATTAAATGTTGAAAAACATCCATATTGGATTGATTTATCTATTTATATAGGATATATTTATATATTGCCCCTGTGTTTTTGTCTCCTGTATTGACCCCCCACCAAATGCGTGAGTGTGAGTGTGTTTGGGTGTGCCAGATAAGGGGGAACATCACAGAGAGAGATGGGATAATAAATGTTGGTTTAATACATACTCCTACGAAAAACATGTCCCTACATGTCTGCACAGAGTGTGAAAGTGAGGGAGAAACAATAATAAAAATAAGAATCCATCCGTATCTATGCATGATGGAACATGGATGAAGGATGCTACCTCTCAAGTGATTGCAATGTTTGCTTCTGATGTATTGCAATACTGCATCACATTAAGGTGTTGAATTGTGTCCTATCATTAAATACATTGCCTTGCCACTGAATGAGTGACGTGCCCAAATTTAATTGTTGCAATTTAAAATAAAGTTGAAAGATAATTTAATGGTCCAGTGGACATCACAACACTTTTTTTTGATCCCTTAGTTACCCAAAAATGATAAGTAGTCGTATCTAAAGTGATGATCTCAAGTGGTGATTTCACTCCATAATGGTGCCATGTCAAATGTCACCATAGAGACACAAATATGGAAGTGTGGAGTCAGGTGACTGAGCTAAAAGAGTATATTGTGGGGGACCTCTTAAAAAAAATCGCACCTTATTGCTTTGCACACAGACAAATGACATGTAGCTGTCATCACCAGTCGATGTACAGCTTTTACCAGCCACAGAGGCTGGGAGGTGGTAGACCATTATCCAATTTAGACCAAATGTTGTCTGTCCTGCCATTATTGGACTGCAGCCACCCTGACTTCCTAATAGGGACATACAGTACAATCACATCTTGAAATAGGGTCATTCAAGTCACGACAGCTCTTGAATTTGGTTTAGATACTGAATTAGAAAGTCATGGTAATACTTTTTTAGTCTTTTTAGTTTTGGTTTTCCCTGCATACATACTACATACTAGGCGGGAGGAAGGGATTTACCTCTACAAGACCTCCCTATACCAAACAGCTGCCTGACACGTTTAATAATAACCTTAAACAATAGGATAAATGTAAAACTATAAAAAATCAAGAAGCATCTCTATTGTCAAGGGGAAGCTTGACATAGAGGCTATTCTGAATTCTCTTAAGTAAAATGGTAAAATATGAACCTTACAGACAAAGTGCAGATTCAGGGTTTAAGATAGGATGTGATGAAAGGTTTAGAGAACATAGCAAGGTAAGTGTTACCAGTCAAGCTCTAGTTCTGGTGACTATAGCCATTGATGGTCTATAAGATATCCATAATGAAGGCAATTAGTGAGAATGATTAGCTCATAAGTTAGGAAATGATTAGGAGTCCCTCGATGTCTTAGCAGTGTAGCACAAAGGCATGACTGGAATTAATGCTAAGAGTCTAAAGACACAACATTAAGAAGTGAAGCATTTGGGTTGAAATGAACCCCTAAAGAAGCAGCTGAGCAACCACAATCAGCACTAACAGATTTTTGTCTACATTCTGCATCAAATGTGTCATAATTTGATTGTCTGTCAGCCTGACTTACTCAGGCGTGTAAAGCCATGTTCGTGATAAAGAGCTATATAAATAAACTGGACTTGATTTAACTCCAAGTTAAGCCACTGACAGACATTCTAAAATGACTCTGATTATGGGGCCAATCAGTGAGGGGGAGGCAGTTGAGAAACGTGCAAAGCAGGCTGTTCTTCCTAATGATATGAACAACAGACTTCAATGCATGTTCTAACAGTCTGTCCTGGCCAGTGTCATTTTCTATACTGCTGTTTGCCGGGGTGTCAATATCAACTCAATGCCCACAGGCTGAACCAGCTGGTCAGGAAGTTTAGCTCTATCATTATGATGTTCCTAGAGGCAGTGGTGGGAAAAAGAATGGTAAAAAATATGTGTTATCATGAACAACACCACCCACCCACTCCACAACGAGCTGCCCACGTTCGGTGAATGCATCATACCACCACGGTGTACCAAGGAGGAGTTCCTTTGTCATCACCACCATCAGAGTATATGGGACTGCTTATGCTGTAGCCATATAGATGGATGTTAAAAACCCTTCCCTGCCTTGTTGGACTACTTATGAAGGCCAACATCAGTACACTTGAGGTTGACTGATAAGTCAACATGTTATCTTTCCCCGTGTGTTCATGGGCAATATGTAATTTTGTCAATATGTCAATATGAGCGGCGTATCAACTGGGACAACATGCTAACAGAACAAGGACAATCAAATTAGTGTTTAAAGTTTGCTGCTACAGTCACAATCAAGAGTGCCTGCCTGTCTGTTTATCAGTCTATATCTATTTGACCACCTAGCCATCAGATCATCAAACCAAGGAGTCACACACCTTCATAAATTCACCACAAAGTGAAGAAACAAGGGCTGGGCTCAGATGCAGTGCAGGTCCCTCCCTCCTGTGATGTGTAAAACTGACCTCATATGGAAAAACCCTGAGGGTCACACATTGGCCTTCGCAACCATATGCGAAGATAAGTGAAAGACCGGCAATAACCTTTAACTTTAAAAGGAGCAGCAACATCATCATCAAAGATAGACAGCCTTAACTGAGCAAGGGAAGACCAATTCTTTTAACTAATTCAATTCTTAGCACTTTCAGCTACAACACCAGCATCCCATAGACTAGCAACTGAACTGCTGACTGAACACATCACTCACATGTGCACCGTGTTTTTTGACCAAAAAATAGCACTGCCTATGTGCCTGAATGGTTACAAACAAAAAATGTCAACAATTGAGTTACTACTAGCAACTGAACTGCTACGGTGCAAAGAGTAGTCAAAGGCACATGGCGTGAGTGCATAGGATGTGGCAACTGATCTTGTGGCAATGTGACGTTTTCCTTCCCATTTAAGGCAGTGTCTTTTCCAGCACAACACTCTGACAATTTGGTGATGAAAGAGAATAGTCCAGAACAGTTCTACCACAAAAGCCTCTCCCTAGCAGAAACTGATGTCCTTGTGCGGGAGCCACAAAATTGCCACAAGCGAATATATAGCCTACCTAACAAATCAGTAAGCCTTTTATGAAGAAAAAACTTTTATGGAGATGTTGAAATTCTCATGAATATTGTTCTCCGTGCTTTAATGGCATATAACACACAGCACGCATTTCATGGGTGAAAATGCACATTTATAAGGTTTCCATATGCTTTCACTGGCCTAAGTGCATTTTGTAACCAGTAGATGGTGTATAGGTGCTGCAGAAAGCTTAGCACACTCTCAAAGTGTTTGGCACATTGTGGTAATATATCTTGACTACACTAAAATCACTGAATACCTAATTAAACTTGAATTTGAAGGCAAGGTTTGAAACCATGGAACAAGGAAAACTTGCCTTGCAAGCATGCAACAACAGCAACAGTGCTGTCACAATAACTGGAAATAACCAGCATAGATACAATTTTCTTAATGTCAGATATGGATACATATCATCAAATATTGGTATTTAAATGGTTTAAATGCATACATAATGCATGGGGTTTAAATGTGCGCTGAGGGGAATAAGAACAAGAGTGCTTCAATTCTATTCCCAAAATGTATTGAAACAATGTCCCATACTTCCTTATTTACATTGTAACTGATTGTATTTTTGGTCACACTACAAGTTTACCATCGTTACCCTGGCAACTGTAAACCGCTTGTGCTCCTACTGAGCATAGTTTAACTTAAGGCCAAACAAGTTAAATTACAACACAATCATTTGCATAACATCGTGAATGACCACATGTGCACACACTCCATATATCTGGGAGTGATACCACATTTACTTTTGATGCCAAAATGCCCATAAAATTAATAAACTGTAGCGTTTGCCATTTGCTAGTAAAATAAGCTAACAAGCTAGGGCTACCTTTAGTTTAGCGTACAGAGACAGTGGCTGATAATAATTCATAGACATTTCTGGTTAGCACCATTACTAAACAAAACACAATTTTCTGCCAGCCTTCCTTCCTCAATTTAGCCGCTCTCTCAGTGGTTTTGGATTTGTTGGCCTTGTGTCCATATAAGGAGTATGATTTTGTTTTTAGCGTGCAATTCATCTCCCCTTCAGAGCAGAACAGATACGGGCAGTTATGCAAAATGATTTAATACTAGATTGACTAATCAAATTGTAATCCACGTTCGTGAAACAGAGTAAACCCGAGTTTAATTGATGAGATAATTGGATTCGGCATGCGTTCAATTATCCTGGATTTTTTAAGCAGTGTACGTGAAACGGGGCCCTGTACTTGTAGCTAGGTCACAATTTGCAACTTTTTACAACTCTCCCCACTTTCACACAGAGTAAGACTTAAGCCTTGACTGAGGAGATAAACAAGCCACAGTGCCACATGGCTTGTGGTTGGCTTAGTGAAAAGTGTTAACCCACTGTTGACAGCCTTGGAGGAGGTGAAGTCCCCTGTAGTCATTTGTGTGTCTCAGGAAACTGAATTTGAATTGGGAAAACCAAATCGAAATTCTAGTTAAAAGTTAAATTAAATAATTATCACATTTAAGTTCAAGCCATTGTAATGAATTTCAAATTGTTAATGTATTCAACAAATCTATGTGTTTAATTTAACGATTCAATATGAGCATGACAAAATCAAATTTAGCAATTCAAATACAATCTCTGTTGGCACCAATTTATTTCCAAAGAAAAGCTTGGCAGTTGAGGCAGCTGGTCGGTATCCTTAATGAACTTGTTACACTGATTTCCAGGAGATTGACAGAGAGAGAGGGAGAAACACAAGTTAGGCACACAGATGTGATAATCAAAAGCAGAGCCCTACATACTACCTAACCAGTAACCCCTGAAGTCTGTAGCCTTGACATGTCCATTTATTGTGCTCCTATCAGCCCCACTGCTGGCTGACATTGGGAGACATTCAGTCAAACAGCAAAAACCTCTGAGCAATAAAAATACATATGAGGAAATAGGAGACCTATTCAACCAAGCAACGCAGACATAATTTTAGCGTCTAATGTTGCATTATAGCAGAGTTCCTCAAATCCGGGCCTCGGGGTCCAGAGTGCTGCTGGTTTTCTCTCCTACCAGGAAGTTAATTGCATTCACCTGGCATCCCAGGTCTTAATCAATCCCTGATTAGACAGCTAGAATGGAAACTACCTGGCAGAATAGAAAACCAGCAGTACTCTGGACCCCGAGGCCCGGCTTTGAGGACCATTGCATTATAGTTTGAACTTTCGATGTAGCTGGGCCACTTATTCCAGGGACACAGGAAAGTGGTCACGTCCTCCTGCCTCCCTTCCCCACCACCACCATTACCATCAGTACCTCTCCCTCTTACTCATTCACTCACCCACCTATCGCGCGCGCGCGCACACACATTTTCAGTGAGTCACAGCTCCTTGTAGTAGTGTTGGGTTTTTATTAAATATTAAGCAGTCTAAGTGTGCTTGCTAGAGGCCAGTAATTACAGTGAAATTCCATTCAATGGTCTAGCTGTATAAAGCTTGTCAGGAGCAATAGCTTAGTTATACCTCCTCCACATGCCTAGTGCACATTTAGCAACATGAACTGGAAACCATGGAATATTGGAAAGCGTCATTCAACCACTGAAAATTGCTCATTTAAAACAATGTATAACAATAATATAACTGTAATGACACAAATTTGATATATCACTAATCATTAAATATACAAAAGGAGTAACTCATCAACCAATTTTGATTATTCATATTAATGAGAGGAAAACACTAGTTATGTTCCCCTGTTTACATTAACCTTTAATATACAGGGGAAACAAATGAGGATCAGTAATAGTAATAGCTATTGCTCCGCCATGTTTATTGTAGACATCAAAATGTACCCATAATGCTGTGCAAGTCTGAGTTTGACTTTTTGGTTGACATTAAAATGTACCTATAATGCTGTGCAAGTCTGAGTTTGACATGAGTAAGGGATTCAAGAACAGAATTTTCTGTGTATGTAAATGTGGCCATTGAGATGCGTGAGTTTTCCCACGTGACATAATGAATTTTCTCTGCTGTGTTGTGGACAGCCCTGACATTTCAGCAGATTTTCTCCAATGTGCACGTAGCCCAAGTCCCCATTTGTGATCAGAATTTTTATCATTGGAACACATGGCTGTGTTGAAGCTGTTCTGCTTTCCTTTCACAGGGGAATATTATAAGCTTGAGCTGCACTGGTCTCCATGGCAACAAACAGCTCATTCTATCAAGCGCTTACAATATAGCAGGAATGTACTGGATGAAGTAGTTGTCTGCTTCATCATACATTCAAAAGGGAACATTATACCTGCTTCATGACATAATAATGAGAACTTATAGTTTTCATAGTTATCAGTTTTCATTAAGTATTGATGTGTGAAATAATAGTAATAATATTAAATAGCAGTTAATAGTAATAGTAAAAAAAAATACAATAATTTGTCTGGCACTTTATGCCGCTTTGCTGACAATAAAACAATAATAAAAGCCAATAAGATGACATGAATTGGAAACACGGTTGCAGAAGAATAAAACAAATACAGAATTAAATGACAACGAACAAGGTGAAACCAATTATATAAATACCTGTCTGGAAAATTGTGTCCGAAGAGGTGACTTAAATATGATATAAAGTGATTTTGCCAGCCTAATCCTTTCAGCCAGGTCATTCCAAAGCCTAGACCAAGCCTGGTCATGTTTGGGCTTCAGACTAGACTTCACAAGGTCTATATCAGATCTAGTTGTCTCCTATGTACTTGCCTTATCTGACCATTACCTTATTAAATTTCAAGTCGAACTGACCTGTCATCGTATTAATCGCAATGATCCAAGCAGCTGTCATATCAACACTACCACTATCATTACACTTGCTGAAAAACTGCCTAATATTCTTGCTCCCTTCTCTGTTCATATTGATAATTTTACTAATGAACTAAATCAAATCAAATCAAGTCACATTTATTTGTATAGCCCTTAATCACCGTTACAGTCTCTAAGAGCTTCACAGTGCCCAACATGTGAAACAATAAATGGTTAGTGCACGACATCCCCCAGCCTTGGACCCTCAACAGAGGACAAGGAAAAACTCCCAAAAAAATACAACCTTTTAGGGAAAAATTGAAAGAAACCTCGGGAGGGACTACTCAGAGAGGGATCCCCCTACCAGGACGGTTGGGCGTGCAAAAGATGCCAAGATTGGGCAAGCAGCGTATACACAATGCACCCAATCTCACCCAATCTAAATATCAAACTACTTAATGTAACATAGTTATTATTGAGTATAATTCCACTTGGCACTGGTTGAGTTTATGTTATGTCTGTGCTATGCTGCCCCCTGCTGGTGGTGTGTGCCTGACTGACTATCAGAGTATGAGATTGGGTGCAGATCTGCCCAGTCGGCTACTGCACTGATACCAGTAGGTAGCTCATAGTCGGATAGAATTCAAATAAAACTGCATCTCACATTTAAAGTATGTATCGCAGTACAATAATTGTAGAATATTGAGTTTGAATATATCCAAGCCTATAGGTGTGTACAATGATTCGTGGATATTCTTTTTTTAATTTATTTTACGATTATTAAATGTGCACGTTAAGGGGCTTGCTAACCATGAGCACATGTGTGTTTTGTACAGTGTGCTGGCTAACACAGGCATGGGCAAATTGACGGACCTGTACATGTTTTGTGTTTCCATCAGAAAATAAATCTGGCTTATTGCCTAAAATATCTTGGAGAGAGAGAGGATTTGTTGTCATACACAACGCAGTTACATTAACACACTTGATTTGGTTGCACCATTAATTACAAGAAAACAGTTTTAGGAAACCATCACTGTGGTTTACACACATGCACTTAAAAAGTTAGATGTTAAGGCTTTCAACTAGACTTGAAATTTTCTGTCTTGCATGAAATGACAGCCTACTGAATTATAAACATGCACTCTCGGGAGCCAAAACTGCAAAGTCCTTGCCTTGGATAGCTCACTTGGTGCATCTCAGACTGATTGCATAGCCTCATGGTTTATTAGTTTCCCTAGATTCCCAAGAAGAACTTTTTCCAATTTTAGGACCCTCAATGGTAAGCATTATCAATTTGTCACTTTCTACTGGCACTGTTCCCTCTGCTTTTAAAACAGCCAAGATCAATCCATTACTCAAAAAAACAAACCTTGATCCAGAAGTCCTTCAGAAATATAGGCTGATCTTTTTTTTACCAAAATGCTCAAAAGTGTTGCCAACCAACTCACTGATTACCTGTCCAATAACAATTTATTTGAACCGTTTCAATCAACTTTTAGATCTTTTCAGTCTACAGAAACAGCACTGACAAAAGAGGTCAATGATCTCATTCCTGCGATTGATTCTGACTCAACCTCAATGCTAATATGACCTGATTGCAGCTTTTGATACAGTCAACCATAATATAATCTTAGATCATCTTGAAAACTTTACAGGTATTAAAGGATCAGCGCTTTCATGGTTTAGGTCCTGTCTACTAGGAAGAATGCTTTGTGTCTTCCACAACAATATGACCTCTTTATGGAAATCATCCATAAATTTGGCATTCATTTACATTTAATTTTCATTGCTACGCTGTTTAACTGATTAACTGCTCCCAACTCCTAACTTGGAGGTGTGCCTATCCCAAGTTAAACAATGGATGTCCCATAACTTCCTGCTCCTCACTGCTGAAACAAATAGAGATTTTGGTTATTGGACCAGTTAGACATAGGCATCTGTTTGAGAACACTACCCTACATTTTGATAAAGGAGTCCTGCTATCAAAAATCTTGGCGTTTCATTTGACCCTACTCTCGTTTGAGTCACACATCAAGGATATCATTAAAACTGTTTTACCATCTATGCAAAACTGCTAAAATTGTACCTACAGTCATTCTTGAAAGTTTGCGAACCCCTTGTGCAATTACGGAAATTTTGAGTCTCTACAATGCAATCCTTATTTAATCAGAATCAACCTTTTCTTAACTGAAATAAAGGATCTATATTTGCATGTATCTTAATTTGTGCATGTAGTAAAATGAAAATAGTTTAAAGCGAATTAGTTCAGGTGAAAAAATAAGTGAACCTCCTCTTGTATTAGTAATATTGCGTATGAAGTTAACCGGTCAAAGGTCAGATCTTTGGAGAGGAGTTGGTGTGGCACTACCATAAATACAGGTGAAAAACCTGGTCATTTTGGTGTTACCCATGCAGATGCAAGAACAAATACAAACAACAACGTCACGATCTAAGGAGATCTAAGGAGAACTCAGAAGACCTCAGGAAGCAGGAAGCAGAAAGTCTGCATCAATCTACGGAAGATTATAAAGTCATATAAAAAGATTTGGGCTCCATCATTCTATTGACAAATAATATACAAATGCAGAGCATTTAACACTGCGACTGCCTAGAAACTGATATTCTTGTAAAATATCACCAAGAGCCACAAGATAAATATTAAAACGTATTAAAAAAAACAACCAAAGAATAACAAATCGCTCTACAAACCTCCATTGCTGCACATGATGTCATTGTACCTCTGTCAACGATAAGAACACTGAATAGAAATGACATTCATGCAAAGGTAGCCAGGAAGAAGCCTCTACTGTCAACGGTCTAAAAATAACACAGATGCCTGTCTTGAGTTTGCCAGAGACCACCTGAACAAACTGGAAGTCTGTTGTCTGGACAGATGAACCCAAAATTGCCCTCCTCCAAAACAACCTTATCCCTACAGTCAAGCATGATGGTGGGAGTGTGATGGTCTGGGGCTGTTTTCTTCCACTGGACTTGGACGACTGGACATCATTAGGGGAACCATGAATTCTGAGGGATACCAGAGAATACTAGTACAGAAAATTAGGCCATCAGTCTGAGAGCTAAATCTGGGCCAAAAGTGGCTGTTCACTAAGCACTCAAGCAAATCTGCCAAAGAATAGCTCTGGACAGGAAGAAGAAGTTTAGTGTTTTGGATTTGCCAAGTCCTGACCTAAATTAGGCAGGGCCTGAAGTGGACTGAGACAGTCCTCTCACTTCACTGAATTGGATGAGTTCTATAAGGAGTGGGTGAGCTTTGGGTAATGACCGAAAGAATGAGATCACGGTTACGGCTGAGATGAGGTTTCTCTGCAGGGTGGGTAGCCTCACTCTCACGATAGCGTGAGGAGCTCTTTGATCCGGGAGGATCTCGGTGTTGAGCTGCTGCTCCTCTGCATTGAGAGGAGCCAACTGAGGTGGTTCAGGCACATGGTAAGGATGCCCCCTGGGCACCTCCCTTTGGAGGTGTTTTGGGCGAGACCAACTGGGAGGAGATCCTAGGGTAGACCAAGGACACACTGAAGGGACTATATCTCCAAGCTGTCTTGGGAGCACTTGGGGATCCCCCAGGAGGAGCTGGAAGAAGTTGCTGGGGAAAGGACATCTGGGCTGCTCTGCTTGCCCTACTGCCACCGTGACCCGAAAGTGGATAAGCACATAGAAAATGGATGGATGTATGGACCATCTCAAGTTCAAGTCCAAGTTGAAGTTCAAGTCTTTTATTGTCATATGTACAGTATCACTTACAGTCATACTGGACAATGAAATGTTTGGGACGGAGCACTTTTCAACTGGGTAGGTATACATTAAATCACACATCTATATATAAAACACAAAAAATAACAATAAGATAATTAAGTAAGGATAAACTAAAATAGAAATTAAAAAAAATTATGAATATGAAAAAGCAGCAGGATTGACAACAGTCTTTGGTGCTAAGCAGTCATTGCTGTGGTATTTTTGGACTGCACTTCCAGAGATCACTGGTCAATCAGTGTGACCAGTACTTTGATGTAATTTTCTGTTCTGATGAAGTTGAAGTTTCTGTAGGTGGCGCTCTGTTCAGCTGTGGTGGCTATCACTGCTCATGCTGCCCAGTTCTTCTATTTTATCTCAACAAACCAGAAACATAAACAGTCATGACAAAGAGTGTTTTAGTTTTAGAGTGTTGCCATATAATCAGCCATAGAGAGTAGCAAGTCATTTATTTATATGAAAATGAATAGTATTACTTTTTAAGAAACTTCCAATTTCTCCACTTTAGACTAGTCTCAGCCTCAGACACAAAAAGATACAACAGGGCTATTCTTAGACACAGGTTGTATTGGAAAATAAGTGTTTTTTTGGAGATTAACTGGTTTTACTGGACGATAAGCGGTTTTAGTGGCGAGTGACTGATTTTATTTGAGATCAACTGGTTTTCTGAGATAATACCTGGCTTTAGTTCTATAGTTTTTATGGAGGATAACTGGTTTCAACTGAAAATAACTTGTGTTATTACAGATCAACTGTTTTTGGTTTTAATAAAAAACAGGAAGCAAAGCGCGCCCACACGCGACAGCAGGATATAGAGATTTCCCGTTACCATGGAGATGAAGATTAGCCAGGTAATAATAATAATAATAATAATACAAATAATAGCGCCTAATAATAATAACAATAGTAATAATTTAGTTCCTTCCCATGCCGATCCACAATTTATCGTTCCCGGTGGATTATATCATATTGTACCCTGGTGGTGGCAGGCCTGCTGGATCCAAGCTGTATATCACATTTCTTTCCAAAACCTTCGAAATGGTTTTCCATCTAACATAGGGTAGGCATTTCTTTTTTCTTTGTCACATGCCACATCTGCAATCGGCTATTATTATTATTTTTTAAAAAGTGCAATTAATATGGAATCGTGTTCTCTTGCACATACTGATTGAGGCTAACGTTATAATTAAATCCGTGTATGGCTTGCTGTGCAGTGTTATGTAACCATCCACCCCCACCGCTCTCTTTATAACATATATGATTAAATTAAGCGACTACGACCAATGAAGAAAAGCGGAGGCAAAGATGCATACCTTGTTGATTAATTTTCCGTTCTCCGGGTCATTTTAAGTTGTTTTTCCACGCAATCCTTCTTCGTTTCTGGTTATGTTTTCTGATGTCGAGTCGCTCAGTGCAAACGTATTGAGGAAGAGCCGCTAATTCCTCCTTTCCTCCATGGTCTCTCCAGAAAATACATCTGCTGTCAGCCTCCACCCCTCTGCTGGGAGAGAGGGGGAGAGTGTGTGTGTGTGTGTGTGTGTGCGTGCGTGTGCGTGCGTGTGTGCGTGTGTGTGTGTTGGGAATGAGATACTAACATACACTGAGTCAAAACTCTTGTATTGCTAGTGTCTCCAGACAACACACCAAAACATCCCTTGGCTAATGTTTGGAGACAGAAATGGTGCTTTAGGTATTGTTACAATAAGATTGAAGTGCTAAGTGTTACAATACACAAAACCTAATAAGATGTTTAAACTGCCTATAAAGCCAGAATCATAACACCAACATGATGTTTCAATAACATAGGTACCTGGATTCATAACACCAACATGGTGTTTCAACAACCTATAAGCCGTAATATAAATAGGCTGTTTAATAACCATTTTTATGATTTCCTCTTGGTTATGGAAGCCCATAGGGGACTTTATTAAAATGATAATGTAAACTTGAAAATGAAAATGTAATTCCACAATAGCACTATAATTTTCCACTTATGTATGTGTTATTTGAGTAAAATTTAAAATAAAAATGCAATAATCCAATTTGCATTTTCATTTTCACATAACCGTATGGGCATTCTATGACCATATTAAAATGAAAATGGAACAGCTGTTTGACATGTAATTTTCAAAGTCGTACACCTGCTGTGCAGTGGAAAATATTCAAATGCAATAAGTGAAACAGCGCCCCCAGTCTGTTGCATTTACATGTTACATTATTCTTTTCCCGATTACTTTTGCTTTTCCCTATTGCTTTTGCTATTCCTTGAAGGGCCAAGCTGTAAATCAACTGGCTT
>OOFE01044886.1:0-11306 GCA_900323365.1 Monocentris japonica | reverse complement strand
ATTTTCTTTTACATCATGTCGACGGCCGGGTGTGTCGTTTACCTGGGGAAGAGAAGGCACCAGGATGCACTATGGGATGAAGGCAAGCCGGCAAGGCAGTGTGATGCTCTGGGCAATGTTCTGCTGGGAAACCTTGGGTCCTGGCATTCATGTGGATGTTACTTTGACACGTACCACCTACCTAAACATTGTTGCAGACCAAGTACACCCCTTCATGGCAACGGTATTCCCTGATGGCAGTGGCCTCTTTCAGCAGGATAATGCACCCTGCCAGACTGCAAAAATTGTTCAGGAATGGTTTGAGGAACATGACAAAGAGTTCAAGGTGTTGACTTGGGCTCCAAATTCCCCAGATCTCAATCCGATCGAGCATCTGTGGGATGTGCTGGAAAAACAAGTCCAATCCATGGAGGCCCCACCTCGCAACTTACAGGACGTAAAGGATCTGCTGCTCACGTCTTGGTGCCAGATACCACAGGACACCTTCAGAGGTCTTGTGGAGTCCATGCCTCGACGGGTCAGAGCTGTTTTGGCGGCACAAGGGGGACCTACACAATATTAGGCAGGTGGTTTTAATGTTATGGCTGATCGGTGTATACGCCCACAGTGATTCACGGGATAAATGACCAGTTATGTTTAAATACACTATTTCTATATGCTGCTGTGATGTATTGTGATGTATTGGAGATCCCTTCCAACATAGCACTAAGCGTAAATAAATAAGCTTTAAGAGAGTAAATGAGCTTGAGCAAAGTGGCCCTTTGAGTCCCCATGTTTGTGGAGCAGCCATAATGGATTCTTTAGAGCCGTGAACGATTTATAGGCATGACAGCCATGTTTCGGCACGATGGGCTTATCCCTGCGCAAGGCGCTAAGGATATTAGGGAATCAGCGTAAAGCGGCATGGAAATGATGACTGGAGCAAAGCCTCTGCTTGCTGGTATTATAAGCCCCTGATTCGCCGCCACTCCATCCTTGGGAGAGAGGAGAAAGGAGCCGACTTGGCACAGCTCCACAGTGTGATATCCTCCATTATTTGTTGTGCCATCGGTGTTTTAGCCATACAATTAAAAGGATGTCACTCAATTTGTGGCTGGAACAAATTGACTGGAGGTCAGTGTCGCCTATTGTGGCGTTCCCTTTTCAAGATGATGCTGGAATGCTTGTAGTCCGTACAGAGAACTGTTGGACTAGTTGGAGGAAAGCCAAATCTCTCATGGCTGGCTATGAGATACAGCCTAGCATGCAGCATGGATGTCACATGCCAAGCAAGAAAGCAGACATAACGCTCAGAAGTCATAGCTTTCAATGCAAATTCACTATTTTCACAGCAAAAGTCAATGTTTGCTCCTCATTAATAAGTGTGTAATTGGATAGCGTGACCTGCAAAATGGCTAAAGTGTGCACTGAGCTCACCAAGCGAATATCTCCACCCAATCCACCCACGATGGCTCCGCTGTCAGGGAGGGACCACGGCAGAAGGATGATTAATGTCCCACCTCTCACCCCCCACTGTGAATTAGAGACCACGGGTCGAAACTATTTTTCTCGGTGAGTAGGAGCACGCTTGTGGCTAAAAACCGGGGCAAACACTGTTTATCATCTGCCTGACGACAGCTATCCTCGGGGCAAATTAACCACGCGACCATATCGACTGGCATGGGCCGGGAGTCAGTGCCCCTTCATTTTGATTAATCTCCCCATGTTCCTGTTCCAACTCTATCAAACTAATCTAAGTGAAGACACACAGCATTGATCTGTAAACACAGCGCACTACTGTACCACTAACGCACACACACACACAGGAAAATAGACCATAACTATACAAGTTATGATGTAGCTAAACTGAGCTGATGATTGTCACCAGACTAGGAATTGCCAAATAACCATTTCACAGTGGAAAAGATGATAAAATATCCTTACATTAAGACACAGGTATCATATTTGAAAGCACAAATGAATCAAGTGGGGGATTTCAACATATGTATGGGAATGTATGAGTTACATCTTGATCCAGAGACTTAGAAATGAATCTTTCCATAGTCTTTCGAGACGGTTTGGAAGTATAATCCCCCTATAGGCTGCACTTTAGCTATTTGGATACATGTACGAGGAGGGTATGGTCAAAATAAAAGACACCACAACAATAAAAGCCCCCACCACAGCGAAGACTTGTGGTGGTTCTGCACTGGTATGGGGTGTATTACCCGGCATGGAATCAGTCCTTTAATGCCTAAGAAAGTGAGTCAAATTCTCATTCCTACTCCCATAATGCTTTTCAGCGAATAATGTCATCCCATGGTGCCTTTCTTTCCTGATGGATGCCGTGTTCCACTATGACATTGCCCCTATAAACACTAGTTAATAGCTACTTTTTATTTTCGACCACCCTACACCAACAAAATGCACTCTGGCTAGCTTAGCACAGAACTACTAGTACAGAGTTGTAATGATAAGATGATGTACAGTATATGGTAAGTTAAGATAAGGTAAGGTAAATTTAGTTAAGCTAGGAAAGATCCATTGATCCCCCTAGGAGGAAACTGGGAAGGCCACCTCACACATAAATATGGCACAAGAACAAACAGGACTGCAGTTGCTCATTTTCAATTTGCAACCAGACTTTTCTATAATCCTGTTTCTACTTGTCTCTTAAACCCGTGCAACCTCAACCAATAATCCTCACTTGTATTTCTACAGGACAAGTTCCTTTAGTCTTGTTAGCTGACAGGTGTGTATTTGCGTTCTCTTCCAAAGGCCAGTCCGTTAATGTCAAGTTAATGTGTCTAAGCCAATGGTATTGATCGCAATGAGTGAAAGGCTGCCGCAGAGTAGCTCCCATGAACAAATAGGAGCTTTTCCAAGAGCAACGCATCAACGAGTCCAATCAGCAACGCAAACATTTATTGTATAGTTGATTATAAAGCATCAAAGGAGATTTAACTAGATCGCTCTGAGAATGAGAGGGCTAACTCACTGTATCAGTTTTGGCTTGTTTAATGAAAGATTGGATCTGTGTCACACAAAAAAAATTGGATTTGAGGCCCCCGATTCGCTCAACATCAGCACAGATGCTTATTGTATGGATTCAGGGGCATAACACTCCCAGTTTTGCATGTACCTTTTTTAATCATCACACATCTTTAAAAATGTTATCATATAGCACCCACATTTGCAACAGGACTGCAGAAGTTAACTCTGAGGTAGTTCTGAATTGCTTGTCTTTTGGCTGAGGCACACCAGCACACCAGCACACCACTTGTCCGGTGCCACCATTTTTCCTGTGGATTATCTCCACCTCTGTCTCTGTTAGAACACCAACGTACAGGATTTTTTTTACACTTCAAGGTAAAATTCAGACAATAATAATAATGTGATACTTTATTGAACGCTGTTGTGTTTGTCCCCCTCCAGGGCGGCCAGGCGCTCCCAGAGCTTCAGTGTCTTGCTTAAGGACACTTCAGCAGAGTGGAGGCTTGAACGCTGCACTTCCAGTTAAAGGTCAGTCTCTCTAACCGCAAGGCCACACTGCTATTCTTATGACTAAGGACAACCACACCAACATTTTATGAACTTGAATAACCTTTTCTCAAACTAGTAACAAGGCTCCAACACTTTTTCATTTTAGCAGCAGATGCATTACTGATTGTTTTACACGCTGGACTACAGGCTAATTAAATAACCAAACCAGATTCTCTCAGGGGCAAAAACTGAAAAAGCATCCCAACTGTGAAGAACATTGTTTTTTAAACTGGTCATATAGTATCATATATAGTATATCAAAAGATATTTTACTTTGTCAGAGCATCTTCAATTTTTTAACACACATAGGGAGATAAGTTGGAGTTGATTTCCTAGCTTCTCCTGGGAGTCAATATCTCAACAGTCAATATTTACAACAGTCAAACTTCATGAGAAAAGTGCATGTATGATCTTTGACACAGAATTCAAGTTAGAACACGTCTACCAAAGTGAAGCATAATTCCCTTGATGACATCATCATGAAAGTTCAAAATGTGATGATGATGCTTTTGCCAAATGCAGATTTCCTTGTGTTCTTTCTGTTTTGAATCCATGAGCTCTTCGGTGAGGCCTTTACACAACATAACAGTAGAGGTCCAACACAATCTGATCATAACCTTGACAGCTGGTTTTGCTAAGCAATACACAGTGCAATGGTGAAGTAATGTGCAATATGTTGGTAAGTTTCCAGACATTTTCTACACTTTGCAACACAAAAAAAACCTTAAAATCATTTCCCAAACTTGCATACTTGCAGACTTGTATACCCTGGCTGATGGGGGTGACAAATCTACTCTATATTAGTTCTAGTGGGTGGGGGACAAAGTGAATACTGGGATTTGAAGATCTTAAATTAGATTGTGATAGAGCTGACTTATATAAAGATATAAAATCTCTCGATAAGTCCACAACAATGAAAGCACCCTTTCATTCGAACTGAGTAGCTTAATGAGTTCATCTAAACCTTGATTAGTTTATCAACTATAACAATCTTAAATCTCACTTCAAATGCAATGGACAATAACAATGATTCCTTCTCCAACTATGGCTGAGACAGGTCAGGTGTATGGCTGGTATATGTGCATGTCATCACCCATGACCTCTGTAAGGCCAAAAACATTATAAAGGTTATTCAAGATTTTTGTGCCACTCGTTCATGAAAATAATGTTCTCTCGCCACATCAGTGCAGCGGTAACCCAAAGGCTAGAGAAGCAGGCTTGAGACTATAAGGTCACTGTTTTGTTATTGGTATGAACTGCCTGTATAAATCCCCATACAAATAGCTGGCGCTGGCCATGCCAACCATGTGGTGTTGAAGGCTGAAACATAAGGAGGAAAAAAGGACAAACAGTAAAAAAAAAAAAAAAAAAATTGAAATATGGAAACCAAAATTCTTTAGTGGAAATCTCGCTAACTTTGCACATAATGCAGCATCAGTTGAACAGTCAACATAATAGAGGCTCACTAAGTGCAGATACAATTACAATAAATACAAAGCAATTCTTAGAGATCCCCTATATCTTAATGGTGAAGCATGTCTTCTTTTGGGAGTGGTCAGGGTGACAATGCACCCATCAGCAGGGCCGACGTGGTCACTGAATGGTTTGATAAGAATGAAATAGTGTCAGGAAGCAGCCAAATACTTCACTAGCCACTAGCCACATACTGGCAGGCATGTTAAACAACGTCACCTGTCGTGGAAGGTACTCAAGTATCTTGTGTGGTCTATCATATTGTGCATTAAGGTGCATTAAGTAAGATTAAGAAGCAGCCGTCAAAATCATGTAGTTGCTTATTATGGCTCCTCCTCAGTGGTGCATGAACCAATAGGATTCATGCTCGCGGGACAAGATGGAGACTTGCCACCGCCAAGCATATGGTTCAAGGCCTGTGCTACAGTTGTGGCCAGATCTCTCCGGCCTCATTCCACAAGAGACTGTGAACTGAAGAGGAAAGGTCCAAGTAGTAATCAGTGGGAACAGCCGATCTACAGACAGCATAGCAGAGCTGTGTCCAATTCTGGACACACATTCTAACGTGATTTCGGGTTTTTTGGTGCATTTTTTTTTCGATGAGTTCCCCACCAACAGGCAAGTGAGGTGAATTCATACATATTTGAGAAGCTAAATATCAAATTTCATAAATATCTCTAGATGTTTAGACACATAAAGGCAATCAGTTATGAACTTGACACAAACATTCAGTCGTGATTCTTATTATTGCTTAATAGATCAGTTAAAACCTATTTCTAAATTGATTCATTTGTTTTACATTGAAATGAAACAATTAATAAAAAAATAAAAAAAATAAAAAAAATAGTGAGTAATAAGTTAGTCAATTAATTGAATCAATTCCTGATTTTATGAAGCCATTTGCATTGAAAAAGGCATTCACTAATGTGGTTTCCTATCCATTTTTCATCTCACTATTCTCTCTATTGCTTTATCATTTACACATTCTGGTTGGGTCTCATTTTATTACGAGACAGCTCTTTTTAATTAGATGACATGCACCCAGTGTGCCAAGCTAAAGTCTACCCCACACTGAAGTAACTGGAGCTCTCAACAACTTGAAACTCCAGCCAACTCACTATGAGTCAATGGGACCAAGGCCCATCTTCCCTGTAGAAATATAAAGCCAATGCTTTTTGTGCTGGCCCGTAAACACAGCACCATGCATCGGCTTGGGGTTTACCATAATTGCCAGTTAAACATCTTGAAGTGTGCATGACTGGAGGCTTGGCCAGAATGACCCAGCCACCTCTAGGGACACCAAGTGAAGAAGAAAATACAGTCACAATAGCTAATTTCATTTCTTCTAATGTGTCTTATGGTTTTTTACAGCACAAATGTTCCATTAGCAAGCTATTTGCATCAATTGCAGTGCATGTAAAGAGGCATGTCTGCATAATTCTGTTTTTGGCTATGACTCCAAGCTACATTGACCATATCAAGCAGTGGTGTCCGACCATGTGCCATGGAGGGCCAAGAGTCTGCAGGTTTTCCTTCCAACCAAACACTACAGCAGCTGATTTCACTGATTAGCTCATGACTGTAGATGTTCTGTGATGCCCAGGGATGTGACATTTAGGGGCAGAGAACATGGAACCGATGTCAACAACTTTTGTATTTTATGTTATTGTAAATCATGTTTCTATTTTGTATAACTTGGAGCTGTCATGCATGCATTTTGTGCATACTCAAAAGTGGTGGTTGGTGTTAATGAGGCAACAGCTGCCTATTATTCATATTGCTAAAAAAGATTATACATTTTTTTGGCTAATGAATGAATTAAAACTTCAATTACAGGTCTGATGTGCTGTTTCTCCTCTTCATTCTTCATTCTCTTCATCCCCCCACTTTGATTATGAACATCTCCCT
This sequence comes from Monocentris japonica, assembly GCA_900323365.1. Classification (NCBI taxonomy): domain Eukaryota; kingdom Metazoa; phylum Chordata; class Actinopteri; order Trachichthyiformes; family Monocentridae; genus Monocentris; species Monocentris japonica. The sequence goes on along the minus strand of OOFE01044886.1, from coordinate 4,403 downwards.
ATTTCTGGACTCTCAAGGTTGTCAAGTATGGAGACAAGTCGTATGTACGACTTCAAACCACGGAAATACGTGCTTACAAGGAGCACTTGAAGGCAGCATTTGCCCTGTATTGCCAGGCTTCATCTCTCCCCTCCCTTATGGTAAAAACGCAAAAATTATGTTTTATGAATGAAATGAATGAATTTAATACTACTTCGGCATAACCATGTGATGATGTAACTGCTTTATTAAACCAAAAGAAAAAGGAGAATGAAAAGGTTATGATTAATTTATAACAGTGAGCAACTTTACACTTTAAGATTTTTGCTCAAGATAGAAATGGAAGCGCAATGACTCCATAAATATTTTATTAACGTTTATTGCACTTTGTCCATTTTTTTTTGTATTTTCTGGCATATATAGAACGTTGATACATATGTAGAAAACAGTTAAGTAAAAAATATATTAAATTCGTTTGATAATCAACTTCCGGTGTCGACGTCTCCGTGTTCGACAAAGATGGCAGCCTCCCGTGTGCGAACCGTGGGATCCCTTCTCGGGAAATGTGGGAGTTGCAGCTCTAATATTAACACACTTACGTCGCAATTAAGCCTACAGGTGAAGTATTATTTTTACAATTGAGCTAACGTAGTTTGTAGTTGGCACGAATGTCAGCAGATACACATGAACTACGGTGCAAAAACGTCCAAACGAATATCGACGTCCTTGAAATGGCTTGCTAACAGTCAGCCAATCTAGACTCTAACTTAATCAAAAACAGTAGACTTCCGGATCGTTTGATTTAGATTATTAAACTCCTTCCCACAGTACTGCAGTGCTATGGTATTGCCCATATAATTAGCAAGTTATCGTAGCATGGCATGATGGTTTAGCAAGTCACCAGGTTACAATGGTGTAGCTAGCTTAACACTTCAAAGTATTAGCAATTCCTGTGCCTCACAAGTCTAAACTGTTGGACTGTAACGTTATTGCTGGAATTCAAAAATCGTCTTTTCCAGGCTCGGAAAAGCTGGATGGAAAAATGGAACATGCGTGTAGTTTTGGAAATGTCATGGATACTTTGATACGTTGATCTTTTTTTTTCCAACCAGTGAAATGTTTGAATGTTTGAAGCGTGGCTGCTTGCAACACATAACATTTTATGAGTAAACGCATGTATTTCTCTCTACCCCAGGTCCTGAGCAGGCAGATATGTGTCAGCTCTTCCCACCACAGGAAGAACCTGGCGGCGGCAGGGCCAGAGAAGTTCACAGTGGAGTTCATCCAGAAGCAGGTGGAGGAGTTCAACATTGGGAAACGGCACCTAGCCAACATGATGGGAGAAGACCCAGAGAACTTCACTCAGGAGGACATAGATGTAAGAGACGCGAGACTGGAATGTGTGTGTGTGTGTGTGTGTGTGTGTGTGCGCGCGCGTGAACACGTTTATCACACATACCTGCATGCATGTGTGACCTTTGATGACACAACTGTTACAGGTGCTCAAGGTAATGTAGCAACAACCTATTTTACAGAATTATCCACAGTATTTTCCTAGAAATAAACGTATGTTCACCTACTCTCTATTGATGATTGATAATAGTGATTCAACCTCTAGCCAGTTCAGCTTTCATATTTGCTGTTCTAAACACCTGGTGTCTGGTAGGTGTTTCTCAGGAAAAACTCCTCTGGCACACAGGAAGTGATGCATTTTACATTTCTGGTTTATTTGGAATAAATAGAAGAATAACTGGGTAGTTAGCATGAGCAGCGATAGCCACCATGGCTGAACAGAAAAAAAAAAGAAAAGCGCCACCTACAGAAACTCAAAAGTTCATCAACATAAAATCCAAGGAGAAAGACGTCGCAGTACTGGACACACTGATTGATTGACAGGTGATCTCTGGGAAGAGCAGTGAGAAACACAACAGCAACGAGGCTGAGACTCAAAGATGGAGACTTAAATTAAAAAAGGGGAACTTGAGGGTTACAACTTTCATAAATATTATGAATTTTGTTTCAGGTTTTCATCCCAGTTGTGCTGCTGCTTCTCATTCACGTTGTTTGGCTCTACAGTCAGTTCTGCTGTATCATGGTTGGCATTGTGATTTTGAAAACTAGGGTTAAACCGATGTATTGGTTCGCCGATATCTCAAGCTGATATTGGCCTTTTATTAAATATTGGATATTGGCCAGTCAATGGCTCTTTGCGCTCAATTTGAATTCTTGTGGGTTCTCGTGTCCTCGGTGATGCATTTGAAGCACAATTCCAAAACAAAAGTATGAGAGGACGGAGGATGGATAAAGATCCCAGAGGTTTACTAGCCTACAAGAATAGATGGGAAGCACCAACATTCATTTGCGAGAACAACTCGCATCCAAACAGCCCTATAGTCTATAGTACAGAGCCCATCTCAAACTGTTCGGATGCTTCTCCTCTTTGCTCTCTTGAGAACTTCATTCTCTCGAAGACGACTTGGAAATAATCATTCTCCACAAGGTCACAAGTATCTGCTTGGCATTCTTGAGGTTTGTCTCAGACCACAGCTACATAAAACAGTCTGTAAAACCTGCTATGAAATTGTATTTTCTAAGCATATTTCATTGTTTCCTATTTGTTTTGGTATAACCTTTTTGTGACCTTGCGATCACAAGCCCACTGCTCTAACCTCAGGGCTACTGCAGCCCCACAGCAGAGCTATTAACCATGTTGGTCAGATCTTACACGCTACTAATCAAAGTGTTGGTACATTTTTGATGTCTTTTTGACAGACAGCCAAACTTCCCACCCCTTTATTTAGTCACTCCTCATGAGACAGAGACTGGAAGCCACAATCGGTTACAGCGTTTTGGACGCTGATTAGGTTGAGGCTGAATGTCCCACCTTCCAGCTGGAGGGCTGATGTGTTTTAAAGTGGTTTGCCCACTGTTTGCTGGTGCCTCCCTGTCAGCATCAGTACCAGTAGACTCCACAGGCAGTGGCCAGGAGGTGCCAGCTCTGGGTAATGTGCTGCGTCAGGGATATTAGCAACGCCCTCAACACACACATGCACGCACACACACACACACACACATGCTTATTTCAGATTTTGGCAATACATTAGCCCCCATTGCTCCAATCATTTAGCTTGATTTCCCTTGCTCCCCTTGCCCGTTCCCCAACGTCCCTCACGTGTAATGAAGAGAGCTGTTAGCGCCAGGCTGTGTAAGCCAAAGTGACGGCAAGCATCCCATCCGCAGATGTGTGGAGGGAAAGAGGAAAATTTGGGACGACTGGAGGAGTGCAGAGCAGGGCACCTGGTATTCACTCCTCCTGGTTTTTAGTCCAAGCTGTTCTGCTGTGACAGTAATAAAGACCCAAGAAAAATGAAGAGGATGTTTAGAGCCGGGGGGGGAATTAACACCAGGCACCAGCCAAATCCTGGTAAATATTTCCAGTTTATCTGACAGGTAACCAATCTTATTGTTTGGCGGATCATTTCCCTTCAAAACCCATTTGGCTGGTAAAATAGTAAAAGTGGTAAAAGTAAACCTTGCAGTCTACCAGCTACTCTAGCCTTCTGCTGGATGAGTTCATTTTCTGTTGGGATTAAAGTATTATGAAATGTTTTATGGAAACATTGCATTCAAGCGGCAGCAGGATGGCGAGGGAGTAGAGAGACCGTCCTTCAACCGGAGGACCTGCGTTCAAAGCCCCTGTCTGACCTTGAGCAAAGGGGCGTTGCTCTATAGTGTCTTTAGAGTCTGACCTCTGACCTCCCTAGAGGGGGGAAGATAAAAGAGCTCAACATAGTATCACATTATCATTATTAGAGGGGCCCTTTTATAGGAATTCTTGTTTTCCTCTATTTATATACATATAAGATCAAAGACAATTCATGAAGATATTGTTAGTTAGTTTTAATGCTCCAGGCAACATACACTGTATGGCCAAAAGTCAGTGGACACCTGACCATCACACCTATATGAGCTTGCTGGACATCCCATTCTAAAACCATGGGCATTAATATGGAGTTGGACCCCCCTTTGTGGCTATAACAGCCGCCACTCTTCTGGGAAGGCTTTCCACAAGCTTTTGGAGTGTGTCTGTGGGAATTTGTGCCCATTCAGCCAAAAGAGCATTTGTGAGGTCAGGCAGTGATGTTGGACGAGAAGGCCTGGCTCACAATCGGCGTTCTAATTCCTCCCAAAGGTGTTCAATGGGGTTGAGGTCAGGGCTCTGTGCAGGCCAATCGAGTTCCTCCACACCAAACCCGTCTAACCATGTCTTTATGGACCTCGCTTTGTGCACAGGAGCACAGTCATGCTGGAACAGCAAAGGGCCTTCCCCAAACTGTTGCCACAAAGTTGGAAGTGCCCAATTGGCTAAAATGTCTTTGTATCCTGTAGCATTAAGATTACCCTTCACTGGAACTAAGGGGCCA
>OOFE01044880.1:11465-22506 GCA_900323365.1 Monocentris japonica | reverse complement strand
AGGGTCTAGAGAAGTCTGTTTAGAATTGGCACTGCAGAGGAGAGGCTTTTCCTTACAATGGAGATATCACAGCACAAACACACTCATACACACACATGCAGTGCATGCACATACAATCACTGCTCTTAACAGTCACATCCTATAGAACACACTATGGTTGCCTATTATATGGTAACAGCATTTAGAGTGGAGGCCCATGTATTTGAGGATTTGAGGCTTGCGTTCAGCAGAGGCAGATTATGGGGGTGCAATGCCAGATATAATGTGGCTTAGACTGCATGGAGCCCTCTGGGGCTGCCCTGCCTGTCAGTGTGGTCGCACAGAGATGATGTCACTGCTCGCACAGATGTTCCACAGACATGCAAAGACGCAGACATGGAAAGACCCAGACAATATGCAGGCTGACAGGCAGGCAGGCAAACAGTTATTTTCAAAAGTTATTTGCAGTATTTCACTTATTTGCTGTGCTTTTTTTTTCTTTTAATTAGAGCCACTACGTTAGATATAAACTGCTGGGATCATTAGCAGAGTGTTTTAAAAAATACCACTAGAGGGAGTGAATTGGATTACTGCCTTTTACTACACTTGCCATCTGTTAAAGCCAGCATCCTTTCAACATAAGTTATAGTTTAGCCCCTGCTCCCTTCATTCTTCATTAGTCTGTGTTTTCCAGAGTAAACACCGGTGTTGTACAGTGCATGTCAAAGGGGAGATGATGTCATGGTCTGACAGTGACAGACAACCTTTCACTGACACTGATCTGAAGCAATGAGGGAGAGGAGGATGCGAACCATACGAACACACACACACACTTTGGAATATACCCTCTCTGACTCAGTAGTTCAAGCAAAGTTTCTCCCACTCTGCTCAGTGGTCTCTATGGGTAAGAAAGGCTTCCAGCCACAGCAAAATGGCTCATCACCCTGCAAAATATAGCTTTGCTTTTTGTGTTGCAAATCCATTCTTTACATCTCTCTACTTTGTTCTTCTTTTACTTTTACTTTTTCACTCTGGCTGTGTCATTGTACAGCATGTGGTTTATTACATCAGAGCAGCGTCTCCAAAGACTCTGACTCCCAGACTCCCTCTAAGCCTCTCAACAGTAGGAGGGCGTCTCTTCATCATCTCATCCATCTTTGTCTCTCCCAGCCCCATTCTTCTTTTTCCTTTCTATCTCGCTCTTTTTCTTTTTTGAATAAACAAACACATATTGATGCACACACAGCGTCAGGCAGACAGACAGCTTGAGACACACACACACACACACACATGCACACAAATACTTTCACATGTAAGAATACAAACAGACAAAAGAATGGTGTGCGCATACTCTCCTGAGTCTTAGCTCTGTTTCTCTCTCTGTCTAGGAGTGTAGCAACTGTCCGGAGCAGCCGTCTGGACCAGATGTAGGGGTCAGCACCCATAACAGTGGGGCCGGTATCAATGTCCCTCTCCCTGTCCCAATGGAGCTATAGACTTTATTAATCTCTCCCCCTCAGAGGCCTCATAATGTGGGTTAAACTACCGAAGGAGGTCAGAGTTAGTGGAAAGAGTGGATGGTTATAGGAGGAGGTTTCACTAGATGTATGAATTGTATTAACTTTAAGCATTAAGTATATTTGTGAGGATGCCACTGCACTGGATGAATACAGTCCCTTTCCATTAAATATGTGTTATCTATGGGAAGTGGATGGTTTTGTTTTAATCCTCTCATTGTGTGGGTGATAGCAGCCTAGAGTACAGCACGTCTTTTGCTGTGGACGTGGTCCTTTGTGTGTGTGTGTGTGTGTGTGTGTGTGTGTGTGCGTGCGTGCATGTGCGTGTGCAGTGCAGGATCTGTCTCTCTCTCTTTCTATAGGTGGAGGACATTCCTCATGTTAACTCTCCAGATTACGTGCGCTGGGGGAGTGCTTGTCTGGGCGAATAGGGCCAACACCCTCTACTGCCTACTACTATCTGCTACTGCCCTTTGTCCGCCTGCAACACACATTTATAGTCCGTCTCCACTGGAAGATCTATTGATATTTGTACAGAACAACAGCTAATAGTGGTAGGACTCACCGTGTTCATTGTAGAGATTTTAGCCGTGTATATTGTAATCACTGGAAAAGGCTGCTGGTCTCAAAATGTGATGAATGAGTTATTTCAGGACTGGGTTGTTCTCCATATTGCAGGATGTTTTTTAAGAGTTATGTGCTCAATTAATCTTTTCTTATAAATACTACAGGAACATGCATAAACAGTTGTGGTCATGTTCAACAAAATGTAAATATTTGTAGACCTCATCAAGAGGTAAAATGGCATGTCTATCTTGAGAACGCTTATAGAGGTCATAGAGGTTGAATTTGCCAGAACGTTTATTAGTATATTTCTGGTAGTGCGTAAAAGTTTGTGAGTCAGACCTGGGTCAAATACCATTTTAAAATAATTATTAGTGTTTGTTTTAACTTGCTGGAAGTACCAGATGGCGGGTTATACTGCAGGATAACTTAGACAGTATCAGGTAAGTCTTAGATCACAGGAAAGCACACTAAATTGACTTTCAAATACTTTTCTTCTGGTTGTATTTCTTGCACTCAGTGTATTGTCCAATGTGGCAAACCTACCCATCTGGTGCACCAAGCAGGTGACAGCAAACACAAACAATTATTGGCAAATAACATTTGACCCAGGTCTGATCCATGGTTATGTGCACAGTATGTGTATCTGTATATGATTAGGTGCAGTATAACACTGTTGAGGTAGAGTTTGGAGGAGTGTATTGTGTTTATAGTAGCTATAGACAGCTATTTTCCATGCATTCCATCTGTGTATGTGTGTGTGTGTAAGCATTGGTTATCATGATATGTGTTGGAGATTTTTTTTATTACAGAGCTCTGTAAGGATTTTGATGCCCATTTCGGTGTCTTTTAATGTGTTTCTCACAGGATTTCACTCTGTGACCAATCTGGACACTTAAAAATGCTCTCAACCAGTGAACCCAATTTTCTTACCCTTCAAATAAATATAGTTTATTGTTCTGTCTTGAACAGATTTGGAATTCCATTTGGGACTTAGTTTTTTATCTAGCTAAGTTCTGTTCCAAAAATCAAAATCATTATCTGAAGTTCATCAGGCTATATCTTTAATATATAGTGGATTCAGGCTGTAAAAGTGTCAGCACTTTGTCAAACAATGACTTAAGTTACCTACACTCCTTTGAAAAGATTACAGTTTGTTTTCATTTTGTGCTATCCGTCATTTTGTAAGAGAGTAAGAACATTTTCAAATGGTGGATGTTTTCAAATGGTGGATGAACAGAACTGTTCAATTGTTCAATCAACATATTCTAAAAAATACATCTATACTAGCATCTGGTTATTATCATGGTAGCTGATATTTTTCTTTTTCTCTCTCTTCTCTTTCTCCTAGGTGTAGCAGAGCCCAGCCATGCCGATAACAAGTAAAGGGTCAAGAAGGAGGGCTTGGGTCAGTGGACCCTGTGTGTGTTCAAGTCTCTGGCGACGGCAGCCAGTCCTTTTTTTCTGCATTGTCCTTCTCCTCATCCTTGTTCAGTCTTCAACTGTCCTTGGAGCACTGGAACTCCAGCTGGATGAGGAGCGGCCGGCAGGGACCATCGTCGGTGACATCAGCGCTGGGTTACCGCCAGGCATCACTTCGAGTGTTTACTTCATTTCTGACCATGAGGGCACAGGTGTGGGCAGTGACCTCAACATTGACGAGACCACTGGTATCATTACCACTGCCCGCCGTCTCGACCGCGAACAGAGGGACCACTATAGCTTCATCGCGGTGACAATGACGGGAATCACAGTTGAGGTGTCGATCACTGTCAATGACATCAATGACCACGCACCCGTGTTCCCTAAAAAGAAAGCTGTCCTCAAGATCCCTGAACAGACAGCTGTGGGAACAAGGTTTTCCCTTGAGCCTGCGACAGATGCAGACAAGGACCAGCTGACCACGCAGGGCTATGTGATCCGAGAGGGCAACGTGGGCCAGGCCTTCAGGCTGGAGACTAAGCGAGCTGCCAACAAGGTACTCTATCTGGACCTGGTGGTCAATGGGCTGCTGGACAGAGAGAAACGCTCTTCATACAGCCTGGTCCTGGAGGCCTTTGATGGGGGCTCACCCAGAAGGATGGGATCCATGACCCTGGAGGTGACCGTGACTGACATCAATGATCATGCACCGGTTTTCAACCAGAGCAGATACCATGCGATAATCTCGGAAAGTTTGCCACAAGGCAGTAGCATACTACAGGTTAGTCTAATTGTTGTTAATATCAGGATATTAACTCATCCCATCACTCAATATTAGTTCATCTATCTATAAATGATGCCAATCTGTAAGTCCAAACTTATCATTGTGATACATAATTTCAATTTTATCTTTGCAGGTGTTTGCAACAGATGCAGATGAGGGAGACAATGGTCTGGTTCTGTATGAAATCAACCGGCGCCAGAGCGACCCTGATCGCTTCTTTGTCATGGATACCAAGTCAGGGGTCATCACTCTGAACAGGCCTCTGGACTATGAGCTGAAGAGGGTCCATGAACTGGTGGTCCAGGCCAAGGATAATGCCAGCCACCCTGAGGTAATATACATGCTGCATTATGACTACTCTTTACAGTGCATAATGTGGCTCTTTTAATGAAGTAATAAGTAACTACAAAGAAACAACAAAGAAAACTAAAATCCTTTATCATAATGTGATTCAATTCAATAATGGTTATTGTAATTATGCTACATTATTATTTCCCAGGTCACCAATGCATTTGTGACTATCCATGTCCGTGACTACAATGACAACCAGCCCACCATGACCATCATCTTCCTCAGTGAGGATGGCTCTCCAAGGATCTCTGAGGGGGCCCAACCAGGTCAGTATGTAGCTCGGATTTCTGTCACCGACCCCGACTACGGAGAGTATGCCAACGTGAACGTGTCCCTAGAAGGCGGTGATGGGAAGTTTGCCCTTACGACCAAGGACAGTATCATCTACCTGATTTATGTAGACCATGTCTTGGACAGAGAGGAGCGGGACTCCTATGATCTGAGGGTGATGGCCACAGACTCAGGCACCCCTCCCCTCAGGGCAGAGTCATCCTTCACCATCCAGGTGACTGATGTCAATGACAACCCCCCTCTGTTCGACCAGCAGGCCTACAGACAGACCATTCCTGAGGTTGTCTACCCAGGCTCCTTTGTTCTCCAGGTGACCGCCAGGGACAAGGATCAGGGGCCCAATGGCGACATCCGATACAGCCTCCTCAAAGACACAAACACTCACTCTGATTGGTTCTCCATCGACCCGGTAACAGGGATCATTACCACGGCGACCGCTCTGGATTTTGAATCGGAGCCAGCACCAAGTGTGACGGTCATTGCCATGGACAACGGCCGTCCGCCTATGTCATCCACAGCAAAGGTGGACATTGTGCTCCAGGATGTTAATGACAACATGCCTGTGTTCTCCAGCAATTTCTACAATGCCTCCATCAAGGAGAACACCCCAGCTGGAACCTGCTTCTTGGAGGTAGGAACAACCCTAAAGCTTTCTCTCTAACCCTCTGCTTTCTTTTACCCTCTCTCTCCTTTAATCATTCTCTCAATTTATCTTTTTCTCTGTCTCTACTCTCTTCTTCTTTATTTGGCAGAGGAACTGCCGTATTTAATTCTCATGGTGCTCAATCTTGCAGCCTGTTGGCCACAACACTATTGTCCTACTTATGCAGCCAAAAGCAAGTATTCATTTCTCCCTGATCCTCTCTTTATTTTTTATTCTCTCTCTTTTCACCCACACCCTCCCCTTAAACCTCTCTGATTACTCCCCTGGCAAATGCCTGATTTATACTTCAATATAAGTGAGTTTGGAAATCAAAGTCATGTCTAAAATGAAACGGCATCTCAAAGTCATATTTCAATGAGGATGATGCACTTGGAAGTGGTGACACGTTGTGATGTGATTCATAAAAACCGGGCTATGAGAAGTGAAGCACAGCCATACAATGTGTTCATTTAGGGGGGAAAAGAGATTTATAAAGGTAGGAGAGAAAAACAGAGAGAGAGAGACAGCGAGGGAGAGTTCACCTGCATTCCTGAAGCTACTGTGAGGAGATTTACTCTGTGCTGGTATGTCCTCTCTCTCACCTCGAAGGGGTTCCCATGGCAACTGAGCCAGAAGCGTTGGGTGAGCCTTCGGTATTGGCCATGCTATCTCACGGCAGCTTGACTGTCTTGCTTTCATCTTGATTCCAACAGCTCTTATGTATGGGGAGGACCTCTCCTGAGAAATGTAAAGGATGACTGGCTGTTTGTCTTCCAGCAAGGTCTTATATAGCCACCATGAACCGTTTACATCAACTGTTTTAACAGGTTGTTTTTAACCCTCTGCTGTGAAGGGGATGGGAGGAAAAAGGCACATTTCTGTTTCTCAGCTTTTTTTTTAGAATGACTACTGCTGGAACTTCAAAGTTTAGCAGTCACAATAAAAGCCTGTGGACCTAAAATGCATACCAGCAGAACTGGGTTTATATAAATAGTTAAATTCGACATTGTTGCAGGTTCATTCAATGGGTATTTGGAAAGGGTGGTTGGTTGGTGCTCTGTGGAGTCTGGCATATAGGTCTGCTCCTGAGGGAAGACAGGAATGGAAGAATTGAGAAAGGAAAGTATGGTTAGATAAGGTAGGCATGGTGACAGGTATAGTCTTAGTATGATGTAGTTCCAAAGTGTCTTTAGAATCACATGTACAATCTGTCTGTTGCTGAATTATTGAACCGAGTAATTTACTGCTAATTGGGCTGCTCAGTCGAATCCCAACCAAATAAATGAACCCCTGGATCGCAATTCTAGTTGTTGCAACAGTTGTAATCAACTGTTAGTTGTCCTTCTAATCCTAGCCAGCAGTTATTCTGGCACTCCGTGCAGGCCTAATCCCATGCCAGACATCACGGGTGGTTTTCCAGTATGCCAGAGTGAGTGAATAAGGCTTGATTTGCTCATTCCGGCACGCTCCTCAAGGCTCAGTTGGACCAAGCCAAGATTCTCCGGGTGAGAGTCTTCCCACAGGGGGCACGATTTGCAGGATAATGGTAGTTAGAGTGGACCTTTTCTGGGCCAATGCAATACGTGGTCACTTGGATAGGATACACAAATGATGTTAGAACTGACATCATTAGGCTAATGGATGTCGTTGCAAATTTGTTCTGTACTTTCCCCAGTAGCCTGCCAACCAACTGTCGAAAATTTGGAGCTGAGTGTTTGGTGGTGCACATTGGATAACAAATTTAATATCCTCATTTGAAGGCATTCTGTTATTTCTGAAAATAAAAATTGGAAATACCAAAATGACAATGAAATTATAATGAACATAGTGATAAACTAACTCCAACTCCTCCAGTAAATGACATTTTTGTGTGATGGTATTTGGCACCAGCACTCGGGGTGTGAGGTTTTGTCATGTTCCTAACAGCCTGGAGTCGAAGGAAGGATATCACAATTGTACCAATATTTACAATTCATTACAATTAGTAATTTCACACTGGCCTGGCTGGATGTTGAATCTTTAGGAGATTTTGTATAAAAACAGGGAGAAGTCAGCAAAAGTTTAATATCATGTATACGAAGAAAATGTGTTTTCATGGCGATGGTGTGAGGGAATGGGATACAGAGGCAACTTTGGTAAGGGCTACTTTCTCTCTCTCTCTCTGTCTGTCTCTATCACTTTCAATATTTCTATCTCTCTTACTTGCTCTGTGTTATCTGTCTGCCTCCCTCTATATATCTTTCTCACTGTCTCTCTCTTTCTCTCACTCTCCCTCTCTACTCACACAGTAACAGTGTGTAGGAAGCTGCTTATCAGTGAGGCCACAATAGTAATCTGTTATGCTCTGCACTGTTTACATAGCCACGACACAAAGGAGTTATTTATTTCTTGGTTTCCCTGCTTTCCACTTCCCCCGCTTCCTCTAAGTATTTCCCAGGGAAGGAGAGGTTATGGTGCCCCTGTTTGTGTGTGTGTGTGTGTGTGTGTGTGTGTGTGCATCTGATTCAGGTTTGTATCATGAAGGTAGGAGTCATGAGAATGCCGTGAATTGGGGCTGTTGAAGGCGTGTTTTACAGTGGAGTCCAAAAGTCTGAATCCACTACCAAGAACTGTTTGTCTTCATCTTTTGAAAAAAACAAATACTTTTGTAAGTACTTTTTAAAGCTTTTGCACTCAGTTAATACTTCTAATTCAAGAATTAGAACTGATACAAATCAAAATGTTTAGATCTCTGAGAAATGATGTTGAAATATATCTGAATAACTTGTTCGCACACCATTTGGTAATGTCTTCTCAAATTATTGTCACACCATATTTTTCATTCAAATATTACACATGTATGCTCCTAATACACAGTGGGAATTGTTTTGGTACTAACTAATACCAGATATTGACTAAATTAATATGGTCCTCTATGCTATGCTATCTAACTTTGAAAAAGGACTTCTGTTGAAAAATATGTTAAATTATTATGAAATTATTTTTTTAAATTATGTAATCTTGTCTAAGATATATCACTTGACAAAATAATTGCATTATCTTTTGATAAATGATGAAACAAACAGTTCTTGGTAGTGGACTCAGACTTTTGGACCCCATTGCATAAAGGACACAGGCTCTGTTTCTCCCTTGTTACTGTCGGCCACCATTTTTTAATCTCTATCTGATGGGGTGTCAGACTCTGGTTACATGAGTTTCAATCAGGAGTGGAGCATGTGCATAGCCTAATAAAATACAGACTTTTAGTTGGAAAGGGTGCAAGCAAAATTAAACAGTAAGTAAAATTAAACATTTCTCTGCCTGTTGTTATTACAGTACTTTGATATTTCTGTGCAACATTTAATACAGTCTCAGGGGAGTGCTGAAATAGAAAAACCTGATTTGGTTCGGACTTTGTCTGATATACGACTGCATTCACATCCATCTGGATTCATATCTTAAACCAGGTTTGTCTCATCTGTGTGATGCCTGTTTGAATGAGTGGTAATGCCATCGAGTTGATATTACAGTCAGGTTTGGAGCTCCATCTCTTAGTTTTAATCTGTGTTTCTTGGAGACCAAGTGTCTTCCTCTTCCTGTGTGGGTCATGCTTTGGCGAGTCTCTGTCAAATCCAATGACATGCTCACTTCCAGCATAACCTGACCACTGGGAAGCCATCGCTGATCTTGCTAGCGGTGACGTGCATGCTCTTGCCAAGGCTAGACTGCACTTCAGACAAACATCAGCTGATGAGCTGTGAGGCTAGAAAAGCACTCAGAATGAAAATGAAGTAAAATCAATTTGAAGAGGATTGGAAATACCACATATCCTTTTGTCGGCGGAGTTTAAGAGGATTTGACAAAGAGAGAGGAACAGAGAGTCAGAGAAAGAAACAGAAAGAGAGAGAGAAAGACAGAGCAAGAGAGAGAGTGTGAGAGAGAGACAGATACCGTCGAGTAGAGAATGTATGTATGTGCTTCCATGTACGCATGCATGTATGTGCCTGCGTGCCACACATCTGTGTATCTGTACTTGTGTATGTTCGCCTATGCCAAGTCCTCGCTTCCAGCAGGTGATGCATCTCCCCTGTGATGTTCAGCATGTGTTTTCCCGGTCAGGCATGTTAAACAGCCCTCCATCATCTAGACAGACACACAGATGTGCTCAGCTGAGAGACAGACAAAGAGACAGGGAATGGTGCTAAAATAATGGCAGTGTATAGGTTGGTGCTGCGCTTGAAAAATGAATGACTATGAGAAGCAAAAAAAAAAATAAGGGGAGGGTGGAAGAGGGGGTGAACGTAAGTAAGAAATAGCCAGGGAGACAGTTGACAGAGCAAGGAAGTAGGTGAAAAAATGAGAAAGACTAGTCGCAGAAGAAAATGTGTGCATGTGCTGTGAAAGGGACTGAAATAGAGCAAAAGCGTAAGAGAGGAGACAGGTTTCTTTTAACAGGTGCAGTTAGTCTGCCTCAACTTCCCCCAAAACCACTTAAATAAACACACTACACCTGTCTGTCAGAGCAATCAGCCCTTGTGGTGTGAAGTCCAACAATATGAAGACCCCAAGGCTAAAGTCTATAGGAGTCTATAAGGAAAGACTACTTATATTTAAAACAGACACACACACACACACACACACACACACAGACTAATTGCATTTTATAAAGCCACAGGACCAGAGACATATGATGACGCACTGAAAGCAGGATGCCATTCAGCTACAGCTTCCTGTAACACTGGACTAGCCTCCTGCTGGTGTCACGCTGAATCCAACCCCCATGGAAACCAGAGCCAGACCACAGCTTCCACTTGGAGCTTGCACGCTCTCCCCCATCCCAGACTCACAACACACACTCTAGTTTTTATTAAGCTTGAAAATGTGTGTGTAGGGGGGGTTGATGAAATTTACTATCCGCTACTCTCCCCTCCACTTCTCTGCCTGTCCTCCTACAGTGGCAGTTGAGTTTTTTATAGGGAAATATTCTGCTTGAATCCCTGTCTTGTATGTTTTAATTAATCTGTCAGTCTGTGTAATTTACCGGGATCAGTAGCTCTGTAGGGAAAGGCTGCAGGTTGGATCTGTCAGTGTCGCCACATGCCTCAGTTGCGTTTCTAACAGGTGATCAGTGCAGACAAACGGTTGGGTTCACACACAAACACACAGACACCAGAGAGATCGAAAACTCAGGGAATCGTACAGGGTGTTAACAGCTGGTCCCCATTCTGACACGCTTACTCGCTCTCTCATTCTCTATTTCAATCTATTTCTCTCCCACTCTCTCTCGCCGACTCACACACACACACACACACACACACACACACACGCACGCATACACACACACCTCTCAGCTGCCAGTGCTGTTGACAGGATGTGTGTGACGAGGGATCAGGGTAGTGTGTCTGCTATGTGAACTATTCTCATAACATCTATCAACACTCACTGTGAATCCATCACCTGTTTGCTACTGGAAGCTCAAATGCCATGAACAAAAATCAGATCTCTTACTCT
>OOFE01044879.1:0-10136 GCA_900323365.1 Monocentris japonica | reverse complement strand
TTTGTTACTTGCCGATGATCACAGCTCTTTCGGGAGGTGCCGTAACTCTCTCCTCATTAGAGGTTGCCTTCCTCTGGGCCCCAGCGGCGTCCCAGGAGAGACGTCTGCTTAACAGGGGTCTTCTACGCATCATCTGGGCTGTGGCGCTACAGGGGAATGCTAAACAACGCCATTAACGTTTGGGTCGAGTGGGATTTCTACGAGTTGATGAACTGGATGTCGGTGTCAGTTTTAAAGTAATCACCTGCAACATTTTTTAATAACTAAATATCTGTGTTGCTATTCTCTATCACCAATTGATACAACACAGGAGCGACTCAACCTCTACCCAGCTGTTCTAAACCCCCCCCGGTGTCTGGAGAAACTCCTCCGGCGCACAGGAAGTGATGCGTTTCGCGTTTCCGGCAGCAGCCACAGCGGTTCGTTTGGAATGAACAGAGGAAGAACTGGGTAGTCAGCGTGAGCAGCGGTAGCCACCGTGGCTGGACAGACACAGAAAAGAGCGCCACCTACGGAAACTCAAACTCCATCAACGGAAAATCCAAGGAGAAAGACGTCACAGTGCTGGACACACTGTTTGATCGGCAGGCGATCTCTCGGAAGAGCAGTGCAGAAACACCACAGTGATGAAAACAACAACGACGACAACAGAACAACGAACTTGCAGATCAACACTTTAAGCAGTGCACTTTGCAAGTCCAATTTTAAAAACTGATTCCAACCTACACAGAGGCACTTTCAGATCTCTCTGTCAAGGGTTTTTGGGAGGTAATTTAGAGATTACTTGCATCACCCACATCTGTATGTCTAAGATGCAGTAATGTCATGTGTGTGCTCCCACTAAATGACAGTATATTCAAAAGAGGATAAGGAGCTTTTGATGGAATGAGGGGGACAGGAGAGAAAGAACATGGTAGGAAAACTGGAGGAAGGAAAGCAAAGCCTGGGCTGATTTGAATCTGGTAAACTGTCAGAGAGAGGGATTACCCCACCAAATCCCTGGCAAAAATAGAGGCCCACGTTATTTACTAGCCTTACAACCAGCTGCAAACCATCTGTACTTAATTGTAAGACACAAACTTTATGAAGATCAACAGGGGATTTGGCCCACAAAGCCTCTTACCCCGCTGAATTGGTGTCCCTCCTTCGAGGGAGAGTAAGGGTGGCTGCTCTAGACACGTCACATGTGCTTTGGAGGACGTGGATTCCTCCCTTTCAGCGCCCACGTGAAATACATGGGCGAACCACGTGTGTTACTTGTGCATGAGGGGAGCGGGGTGGCCTCGAGGATGGGGAATTAAGATGTGGTTTGGAAAGCACACGCGAATGCAGATCTGCTGGTTCTACGAGACAGGCAGACACACTCACAGACACGCACATGCGCTTGTACAGACACATGCACGTATACACACACGCACACACAGTGGCTGGCATCAAAGCATTTAATTGGCTTGAGCCTGAATGCTTTTTAGTGTGAGGCCACTCATTAGATCCCAATTAGGCATGAAAGTACCCCGGTAACCTACACTTAGCCATGGAAATCAGCACGGAGAGGACAGCAATACCAGGGCTAGCCGCGACATATGAGCCCAGTAAGTAACATGCATGTGGCATTGTTCAGGGTAGGTCGTTCTGGGCTATGTTGTTCTTGGCAGCCGTCTGAAGACAGGAGATAAGAGGTCCTGTCCGAGCCATCGAGTGGCAGGTAGCCAGCGTAATCCTATTTAACAAGATCTGGGCTCAATCTGGGGGCGGGGCATGTTGGTGGGGTCACACCACGAGGCCATCAGGGTCAGCTTGTGGCATTCCTGGTCCCAAGCCTTGTCTACCTTAAAGGCACTTTGCAGCAGACTGCCCATCACAAGTCGGTGAGTAATATGTGCAGCTTATTTTGAAAACTCTGTCATTTGATTAAAGTGCACAGCAGCAATGGTGTCGGTGTCCTGTTGTCATCTGTTGCTGAACAGCAAGAGGAGGAAGGGGGAAAAAAGGCTTTCCTCCACGAGTGCATCAGTTCTAAGACACTCACAGACGGGTCATCCAGGAACAAATATTGGCGGTCCTAAGCTGCTGGCCGCTTTAACTCATTTATTTTCTTCCACTGCGCTAATTCCTTCCATCTCCATATGTTGAGGGATGGAGGAGGAGGAGAAGGAGGAGGAAGGGGGGGGTCAGGGATTAGGACATCCTGTCTGGACACAGGCCTTGTGTAATCATGTTGGAAGGGCTGGTCATTGTGCATCCCTGTCCCGTGTGTGGCTCTAATCCTGGGGTGTGGGTACGTGGGCCCCAGGGTACCCCGCGGTTACCCCACCAGCCCCCACCTGACAACTATAACTACATCTGCTGTTAGCGCTGAGTTCACTGACCACGAGACTAGCAGAAAACCTAAACCGTGTTCTGGGGAATATGGACGGATGCATCACAGAATTGCCTCAAAAGTCCTTGAGACGATCTGGACAGTAAATAGAAATGTTACTGTATACAAATGACACAAATGGTACTGTATACAACAGCTCTAAAACCATTAGGACTATTAAGAAGGCGATATTGTCGATATGGGGAGTTCTTTCACTCCATCCAAACCACACTTGCCTCCGTATTTTGTTTGTTCAAAAGCACAAGTTGTTAATCTTTTGTTAGTGCTGCTCATTCAAGGCAATGACACTAATAACAATTTCTCTGCCAAACCTTTCATAGAGTTTCTCCGGCATTTCACAACATAGTTATCTACATCACAAATGCATGCTATATAAACTGTCTGATACCGGCATACAATCAGCAGATTAAACCTCTCAAATATCCTCAAATGCACTCAAAGCTGCAAAGACATGAACCTGAATGTTGCAGCTAGTGTCCTCCTAGAAACCAATCCTGTGGAAAGTGTAGCTGAATACCTGTGGGTTATGATTATGAAAAGCACGCGTCACAGCATCATGCCTCATCTAATAACAGCTCCTATAGTGGCTTGGACATCGTCTTTAGCCACATCATAACTTGTAATGGGACTTCTTGCCCCCCCCTCTGGTATCTCACCCCCCACTAGCGCTCCGCCTCTCCTCATTAGCAGGTATAATCCCTGAAGGCCCATCTGCCAGACACCCAAGCCACAAAGCACAGAGCAAACAAGGCTGGAAGGAGCGGGCCGTTGTAGGGCCTCTTTGAATGGGCTGACTGATCACTTACCTAAGTGTGTTTGCTCAGGCCCTACAGCGGCACACAATAGTGCGACTACAGTGCCGCCCCTTTCACACACACATGGGGAACTATTTGAGTTGCAGGAGAATGATTGCAGGTGATGAGCAGTACACCTGTTTCTAGAGGAGGGCGGTGTTCTGGTTTCTCTCAGGGCCCAATCACAATGCAGGCTTGATACCGTCATCCAGCATTGATGCAGCTGTTTATGAGACACATGGGCATTGTAACCACAAGTTCAATAAAATGTACAGACTGCTAAATAATTTGTTGACGATATGAATGTGAGTGATAGGAGAGATGGGTTAGGTTGTGGCACGTACTGCAGAGTGAATTCAATAGATGCGGTTTTCTGAGACGGAGCACAACTATTTTCAGTTCATGTCTCGAAACAAAGCGCCACTGAAACTGGACTGACTGTTACTCATAAGCATTAAAGCAAGCATCCTTTCACTATAGTATCTAAAGGACTTCTCCGACATTGTTTCACTAAATGTTCTCCACGCTGAAACAGGGCCTTGGCTGGGCATCAGAAAGAAAAGTACTGTGTTTGTCTGATCAACTCATCCATTCAGTATGCATTGAGAACCAGCACAACAACAGAAACTGGCTGACACAAAATGGCTGCCTTGGATTGAGGGAGGCAGTAAGCCAGAGCAGCAGCAGCCTAGACAGAGCAAACCTTTTACCAGTCCCCCCCCCCCCCCCTCTCTCTCTCTTTCCTCACCCTGATTGAGAGAAGATTAACAAATCGCTGGTATAACACCACTTGATTGCTTTTTTTTTTCTTTTTTTGTCACAGCATCGCCGCCATGCCAAGAAATCTTGGGTTGGGGTGACCCCCAGGCTTTGTGGAAATGTAATCCTGGTTTGGGGGCTAAAGGGATCAAGGCACCAGAGGACACAATGTAATCAGGAACACCGTCTACACCCCAAGAATCAGACCGCACCATAAATCCAAGCAGAGGTTTATCCACAACGTCAATTACGACATATGTTGACACTCAATAAGTGGCGCATGACACACTTGTGTTGGACACTCAGCCACACTGACGACGACCCTCTTGAATTTAAAATCTGTTGAAATATTTGTTCACATTCATGCATGCTAGAGGAAAATAGAGGACGGATAGTGAGAATGTTGCTTTTCTTGCCTCAATCCTGAAAAATGTAAAATTTATTTATTTAGGAAGAGAAAAAATGTCATTGTCGTTTTATTACATTGCCTGGCTGCATGAAAACATACGTTTGGCAAATGTCATTTCCTGCTGTAATGCCTGTGATATTTACAAACGTGCTTATTTGCACATACATTTGCACTCGTAAGTGCAGGAGAATGCCAAAATTACATTAAATCAATGGAACTGCTGAAAAGAAGAATGTGTGTGTGTGTGTGTGTGTGTGTGTGTGTGTCTTTGTCTGTGTGTGTGTGTGTGTGTGTGTGTGTGTCTTCGTCTAGCGTGTGTGCGTCTCCCTCTTGCATGTGAGTGTGTCCTCATATCACGTGTACGTTCGAGTATCTCCATGTGTATGCTTGTGCAAATGTCTCCATATGTGAATGTGTGTCTGGTATGTGTGTGTGTGTGTCTCACGTGTGTGTGTGTGTGTGTGTGGTGTCCTCAGCTAACACAGTGCCATCTCCATCCAGCCGTGAGCTGCTATAAGCCTGAGAGACTCTCTGCTCCTCCAGACTTATAGTCGTCTTTATATAGGTCACTGCAGACGTCCACGCCTCGCCTTTACATCATTTAACAGCCAACGTCACGAACAAAACTTTATTAACACTTTACGATGGCCTCATTCCTGCGGATTAAAGGGACACAGAGTTCTGGGGCCCGTCAGTTAACTTGGTAAAGGAAAACTCCATCGATCTGTGATGTTCGATGTTATTTTGTGATTTTATTTTTCTTCATTGTTTTCCCCTCGACTGGCCTCATCGACTTCTACCTCAGTTGGTGATTGCCTACGTTTCCCAGAATGCCTTTCAACATCCCCTAGAGAACTTGCCTGGACTTGTTGAATTTGGCTGAGTTTTACATGTAGCAACATCCAAATTAGTAAGACTGACTTTTAGCAATAGACTTTTTATGATTTTATTATATGGTCTGTAGATTCATACTTTTTTTAAATGAAATGTCATTGGCGCTGTATATCTGGTGTAATCTGGTTTATTTTGGAACTATTTTAGGAGATCAACCAGATATTCATCCGCCGTGCGGCAATTTTTAGCTGCACACAGACGAAGGATCGAATCCAAAAAGTCAATATTGTCGTGTCCTTACGAAGCAGGACGGAGGACATCTTTACAACATCTTTACCACTGTGTGTGATGCGTTCACTTACCCGTAGTGAACGATCTACCGGGGACATGTGGATGATTTCGGAGTTCTTATTACTTAACGAGTAAGTTGACCAACGGGATCTCCCAAAAGCTCTGTATTCCTCAGTGCTATGGGGTCGTAGATGGGGACAGCGAGGGTTAGGGGTTCAATTCCCACTTGGCATCACATCACTAAGAACGTATGCACTCAGGGGCGTGTGAGGTGCTT
Source organism: Monocentris japonica (assembly GCA_900323365.1). Classification (NCBI taxonomy): domain Eukaryota; kingdom Metazoa; phylum Chordata; class Actinopteri; order Trachichthyiformes; family Monocentridae; genus Monocentris; species Monocentris japonica. The sequence goes on along the minus strand of OOFE01044879.1, from coordinate 4,392 downwards.
TGGATAAAAGGTGCCAAATGGTATATTTTAATAGCAAGTTAAATCCTTTATGGGGATTTACGGAAAGGACTTAAAACTTTCTATTAAAAAAACCCCTTTCATTTTATTTTTGGCCTGTCTTTATTAGGATAAGCTTAGCCATAGGCAGCATGCAGTTTTCTCTGATGAAAGATTATTCTTAAGGTATTTATGTTTTATTACACAGTATACAGTAGAGAGTGAGAGGAAGGATTCAAACTAAGGTTAAACGCTTTATTCTGGCTGCACAATTAATTGTTTATCAAAAGTTTCCACAATCAATAATTGTAAAATATCTGCAATTATTATAAATCTGATAAAATATTTCATGTCACAATTGTCAAGATGTTGAAATAAGATGCCAATCAAGCTGTAAAATAACTTTGTCCCTCAAACTGCCACCATTAATTGTGATTAATGATTGTGATCTCAACATCTAGTTCTATAAACAGTTACAGTAGCGCTGTTTGGTACAGATTTTAGCCAAGACACTGAACGCAACGCCAGCTCAAGAGAATAGGGGGCAGGTCCTGAAGACTCTGACCAGCTTCCTAACAGTGAAATGCAAACCATGCCTCAAGCCTTAGAGCTCCTTTAAGCCGTCTCCTCCCCTTCATCTCCATCGTTTAATGACTGAAATGGGTCTGACAGGTGAACTCAATCAGAGCTTTCACCTGGATTCACCTGGTCAGTCTCTTTCATGGAGGGTAAACTACAACCTCAACACAAATAGTCCAACAACAGAGGAGAATTTTTTCGTGGCCTCCAAATGCTCTCCTGGGTCGCCACCGACCGGGGAGGAGTTGACCTGCTGCTCAAACACAAAGCTCAGCTGGAAGGAGCTTCACATCGTCTTCGTTGCTATGAAACACAACTTGCAAGCTATCTGATTAGCATTAGCTAGCTGCCGTGAAGTAACAAAGGGGACAACATTTGTCGTTTTCCGACCTCAGGAACTATCCAGGAACTTAGTGCTATTGGAACTTCCAGGAACTTTGACCTTTCCCACCGGGGTAACTAGCCCCGAAAAGGTTCCTCTTGCATAGTTCCTGGATGCCAAAAAAGTTCCTGCTAGTGAGGTAGCACATTTTCTCCCCGGTACTGTGGTGCAGTGAAAGAGCAACCTGGAACTCTTTTGGGGAACTAAAAGGGTTCCTGCTGAGAAGGTTCCTGCTCAAAAAAACATTGGAAAACGCCTATAGTTAAAATTAGCGATTGCACTGCTTGCTCTTGAAGAAGAGGAAGAGGAAGAGGAGGAGGAAGAGGAGCCCTTAGCAGCAAGTTAACGTTCCTCACTGGCTGCTGACTGCTAATTCCTCCTCCGTCTGAAGTTGAGATGTGTTCAACAACAACAACAACACAAACCTGGTATGTGATCACGGCTCATTTTAATCACGTCTAAATGTTTTGTTTAATCCGCAAGATCCCCGGTTTTAATTTTGGTTCTGATCTGAGGAGCGACGTATGTGTGGATCTGAACAAAACATTTCCAATATTTTTCCAGACTTTTTTGCGAAACATTTCCGAGACTTGGAAATGATCAGATTGTGATTTTCCAGACCTTTTCCAGACTTTCCCTGCGTAGGAATCCTCGTCTGCTTTGTGCTGTAGCTGGATTGAAAGATGAGTTGCAGCCAGCATGTTAATGTCGTCAATATCCAATTATTACTCGGGAGATTCGCCATGTTTCAGATTTCGAGCGGTCGCATGTAAACATATCTCACTCGCAATAACTTGGATAAGCTCTTATCTCGCTTATGAGAAACCTGAGAGAGATGCGTGTCCGAGATTAGCGGGGATGTTGAGGCATGCACACCTTATCTGGTGTACTACTGGGTTCCTGCAGTCTGCCTCGGCTCTGTTTCCATGGTAATATTAGGAATATTCAATGCTGAAATATTCAGAATATTCTGTTGATTCTTGTATGAATCAATCGGATATTGCCGATGCTCTGATTACATTGATTTTTCAATGAGCTTTGTTTCTCCTCGCCCCGTCTCCCTTCCTTCTCTTTTCTTACGGTTTCAGATATCTCCACGTCTCCCTTGGTGAAAGTTTTCCTCGTCCTAAAACTGTTAATGACAATGTGACACTTTAGTGATCCCTGTTGAGAAATTCTCTTTTTGCTAGCCGAAACCTTGCACAGAGGCCACGGTGAGCTACAGAGCAGCACCCTGGAGCAACCTGGAGCCCCCTGGAGCCCCCGGAGCAACTTGGAGCAACTTGGAGCAACCTGGAGCAACCTGGAGCCCCCTGGAGCAACCTGGAGCAACTTGGAACAACCTGGAGCAACTTGGAGCAACTTGGAGCAACCTGGAGCAGGTAGGGATTCAGTGCCTTGCTCAAGGACACTTGGGCAGGGTGGATGGGATGGTCTTCCTGCTCACTACGTCCACGACCCAAACTAACTAACCCGGAGGAATAAATGAAATGAAGAGAAGATAAATGGGGGCCAGTGGAGGAGAGGAAAGAGGGAGGAGTGCATGAGAGAAAAAGTAGGGGAGAGAAAGGGAGAGGAGGGCAGACGAAGGAGAAGACAAATGGCAAAACACGAGGTCGGTGACACCACACACACACACCCCCACACACACACACCTTTCAGTCCCGTTACACTTTAATTTGCCAGGCTGGACCAACCACACACTCCAAACACCTACATTACCTCTGCCAGGAAATATGAAAAATTCTCTGGGAAAGTCCGATCAGGGAATATCAGGACATTTTATATTTAATATAGGGAGGAAGAGGAAGAGGAGGAGATGCAGAATGTATTTTACAACTTGGGTTACGTATTTATTGCATTAGTTCTCCACACAACTGTAGTGAAAACCACTGCTCACCCCTTAAGAAAAACAACTTTAACATCTCTAGGTATTGGAAGTGCTCTGACCTAGTTATGGAAAATGAAAAGTCATGGAGTTTTACGTCAGGGCCACAGTGGGGACCCTGTTCTTAAGTGTTCACATGCACTACGTCATTACAGCCAAACCACATTTGAGCAAATTGGAAACAGAGTCCAAACCAGCCAGAGCATCAGGCTGAGTTCAGGTTCCTTCCTGTCTGCAGGACGAACCGACGACGGCACTGTAGCTGTGGAGGCCAAAGAGGAAAACTGACTAACAGTTTGCTCTGCAGGGAATACCAACAGTATCATTAAAGGAGCAATAACAAGGTTTTACTGCCCCATAACACAAACTGGTTGGGGGGGCTGTTGATCAATGGACTCAAGGATTACTGAGACTTCACTCTCAAGGTGATACGAGACCTGTTCTGCTCTAAAACGTGACTCGACTGTTTCTGTCCATTACAGGCCAAAGACCTGTCACTGTTGTTTGGTGACTTATAGAGATCAATAGAAGTAATAGATTACTTCATGTCCTTTAAAGTACAGCAATGTGCCTGAGAGCAGCAGGCTAGCTAGCTAACCCAGCTTTCTCTTATGCACTCCCGTAGGTTGGGCTTGCTGCAGATATTTTCAAAATAAAACATTATTATTGATGTCTCCCTCTCTGTCTCCCTCTGTCTACTTCCCCGTCTCCTTTCCCGTCTCCTTCCCCGTCTCCCTCTCTGTCTCCCTCCCCGTCTCCCTCTCCGTCTCCCTCTCTGTCTCCCTCCCCGTCTCCCTCTCTGTGTCTCTGATATTTACTGCAGAAATTCCAGAAAACTAAACAAGCCCAAGAGTCCCAGACCGAACGCCGTCTGCCATGTTGTCCACTGATGTGCATCATGTTCATTAGCCTTTCCATGAGCACAAACTGGCCATTCTACCTGGTAACCAGAAGGTCACAGGTTCCATCCCTGCAACATCCAATGTGCCCATTCCTGCTGAAGTGTCCATGAGCAAGACACTGAACCCGCTGGCTCCCACCTCCACCCTTAGATGAGTATCATTTTTATCCAGGACGAGATGGAGACTCGGTTCTGGATATTTGCAGAGTCAAGAAATGAATTTAACTTCAAATGTAGAATGAGTTGGAGAACTGCTCAGCGGTGACGCAGGTTTGCGCTCCCCGAATGCCTTTCACTTCCTAATTAAAGTGTCGGATAAGAATTAATTCTCTACAAGAACCTGCTGAGTCACAGAGGTCACCGCCAAAATAAAGGTCTCTCTAACGAAGTGTCTAAACTGAGTGTTTGACTTTGTACGCTTTTATTGAGTGAGTGATTTATTATTTTGGCTACACAGAGTCAAGGATGGCCGACACACACACACACACACACACACACGGTAAGCAGCTCTTCCCTCAGAAGGAGGGATGGGAGGAAGGAGGGAGGAGACAGATGGAGGAGAGGAGAGAAGGAGGCACTGAGACAGGAAGCGAGGGAGGAGGAAGAGAGGGATTGAAGGATGGAGGAAAGGAGGTACGAGGAATA
>OOFE01044874.1:2128-20020 GCA_900323365.1 Monocentris japonica | reverse complement strand
TCCAAGCCGCACACCTGCCATCCATCTACTCATCTACTCTGCAGTATATCTACCCCGGTTCTTCAGTCACTCATCGCCAGATCGTTGTTTCAGCCAGATAGTGGTTAGCGCACGTCTCCAGCTACATGAATCGCGTATTCAAGTTATTAGATTAGATTCAACTTTATTGTCATTGCACAGAGTACAAGTACTGAGACAACGTGTGTGTCGCTAACTTTGTTTCCCTATGCTAGAGGATCATTGCCTGCCTGCCTGCCTGCCTGCCTGCCATTCAGCAATCCAGTCTGCCAGTCATTAGCTTCCAAGCTATCCTCATCAGCCACGCTCACATCCAGCCCTCATTCCTGCTCCGCCACGCTTCACCAGCCATCAGCTCCCCTTTCCCCCTCTGCCTTCGCCTGCCGGACTTTTCCCCTCTTCCATCCTCATTCTCTTGAATCCCTGACAATAAACCTCTTCTTATTACTCTTATTCACAACTCTGAGTCTGAGTTCTGCATTTGGGTTGCCCTTGTTGATCGTAACAGATATAGGAGCTTATTTGTGCAAATGGGATTGTAGTGGTAACAGTTAGTATACTCATTTATTTTGACATCCATTACAGTATTTGCAATGCCAAAACGTCAAATAGCACATGAATTTACCTTACATATGTATGATAAACGATGATGGGACGCACAACGCTAGTGCCATTACATTTCTTCTTGTACTCTTTCTGTGCCAATTACACTTCCCCTAAAGTGACTTTGCCTTTGATGTGATCTGAAGCAAATAGCATTAATGGCATGATTTGCATGAGGTGATTGAGAGCAGAGTCACCTGAGGGTTTTATCCTCTGGTAAAGTACGACTAGAGTCACACTGTGCATCACTCAGCCTCAGCAAACCAGGAGCTACAGATACTGAGTAATACAGATGATTCAAAACAAATCCGTACATACAGTATTCCCCTGTTTACAGAATGAATGCAGTTATGGATTAAGGTACTAGAGGGAAATAGACTGGATGGAAGATTGAGAGAATTGGAGATGTATGGACAATTGCTTTCCGTGTTGTGATTTGATATATTTGTTCTGCGCTGAACATGTTTGAAGGAAATTTAGCGAGATTCCCATAGCGCTCATAGCACTGAGAACGTTTTCAAAATCTCACTTATGCATGATTATTGGTTTCAAGGGTGTTTCAATTGCCATCGGCTCTTTGCAACCTACATCTCATCGCTATGTTTAATGTTACCATTAGTCCTTATACCTTAACTTGGCTACAAGGAATCCACAGAGTAGTGCATGATGTACGTAACTCCTATGTGGAGATTTATTTTCCAAGGAAGATTATCAATTGAACATCGATCAGCCAGGGTAATCATAACTGTCACATTCACAGGTAATAAGCTCATAGGATCCTACATAAATAACATAATCATTGTTGCTAGAAACTCTCCCATCCGGACAACTTTTCTGCAACAGCTTTTTCTCTCACAAGTCTGTTTTCAGGCAATTGCAGAGCAAATCTATTGCTGCATTACCTAGGTGTCACCATGAACCCTGATCATCAGGGGAAATAGAAAAGCTTACAAAATAAAGCTTTTGCAAAACACATTTGCAATTGGCTACGAATTCCTGAATGGACACCAGGGTTGGGGTCATTCATTTTCATCAAAATATGAACTCACTATAGAGCACCTATTTACCCATTTACCTCTTTACATAGACTGTATCTGAGAATCCTTTGATAGTAAAATTTTAAAACTACTTGCTTCTTACTTCCACTTGCTGTATTGATTAAATTGAGCCTAATTCCTGATGGTCATATGAGTTGTGAAATCCTTTGGGAAACAACAGTGAGTTGTTCCTGAAGTTGTCGTCAGTGTGGAACACAAGTTGTTTCCTTTTTGGAAACTCACCATGAGCAGTGATGCACAAAAGAAACAATTTACACTTGGCTAATGAGCTGCCGTGTGGTGGTACAGCACAACTTTGCAGTGTGATTTACAATACAAATGTAACAACATATAATTCTTCTTCTACCATTCTTGGGAACCATCAAAAACAAGCATTGGATATGACATTACATGGCTGAGAAAACTCATGTCATTCTCTACGATGTGCTAATGAATTTTCTCGATAGGCAAGTTATGTCACTTGTCACTCAAGGGTGTGAATGGCTCTTCCCCGTCTCCTCTTCTAGATTTTCATTCTCATCTAGCTCGAGGGCTTTCCTTTCCTTTCAACTCAAAGTAATAAAACAGTTCTCACTCAGGCCCAACTTTGAAATGATTTTACTGGGGTTTTTGGAGGTTTGATGGACAGTTCTCACAATGCAAACCCTGCAGCCCTCTTTGTGACGCCAGACAGTAGGAAAGTCAGTCACTCATCTTTGTTAAACATCAGTGGGAAAGTTTTCCTCTTAACATTTGTTGTCATGTACTTTGATAACCTCTGATTGCTCCAAGTGTGTGTGTGTGTGTGTGTGCAATAATGGCCTGATTGAACTAATTCAGCTTGAAAGTCACCACTGGCTTTCTCTCTTCTTTCTCTCTTCCTCTCTCTCTCGAAGTCCTGGTGTATGTGTGAGGCTGTCGACCCCGTGGGCTTCTGTTTGAATGGCTATTGAGCTCTGTAAGTGGTGCTGTCTCCCAAAGAAGTGGGAATCATGCAGACGTGAACTCGACTGCTGACCCCCCGTGCAGCTGTAACGTCTGTTCTCATCTGCACGAACGCAGCAAGAATCCTTCCAAACAGGCTAAGGCTGTAATCAGGAAAAATCACCGTGAGTTATATAAAGTCTCTCGTTCTTTCTTTTTATGCAGGAAAAGAGCTTGGTTGGCTGGGGCCTCTGATGAAGCTATTTCTCTCCTTGGTTTTATCATGACCTCGTAAGTGTTTTTGATTGTTTGAGCAGGACTGAGAGGGGCAAATGAGAGATTAAACCAAACTGGTCACATTACTTTTAGTTGCATCATGGTTTGCTAATGCATGGGAAGCATAAGACATCCTGAAAGGGAAATCAAATCAAGAATCAAGATCAATTCCACTGAGTCATGTAAAGGACTGTTAATAAATTAAATGCAGTGTAATGAAAATGTTTCTATACCAGAGACATTCCAGTGTAAAATCTAATCAAATCACATTTATTTGTATAGTCTATAATCACTGTCACAGTCTCAAAGGGCTTCACTAAGTGTGAAAACAAGAAATTGTGGTCCACAACACCCCCCAGCATTGGACCCTCGCAGAGGACAAGGAAAAACTCCCACAAAACCTTTCAGGAAGAAAACTGGAAGGAATCTTGGGAGGGGCTACTCAGAGAGGGATCCTCTACCAGGACGGTCGGGCATGCAATAGATGCTTAGGAAAGCAGAGTGTATAGAAGACGTAATAGTTTATTTGGGTGGGACATCCAGATCCAGATAATTAAATTAATCAAGCCTCTTGTTTGCTTGATTGATTTATCTCTGTGGAAATAGAGAAATGAGAAATGTTTCAGTGTTCACTGTTCATGAAATATTCATTTTATTTGTGCATTTGACAAAAACATCAAGTGTCTTACATGCTATTGAGTAATAAGTGATTGGTTCATTTAGTCATAACTTACATTTCTGGTCACTTGACAATCCAATGTCAGTTTCAGACCTCATCAAATGGTAATTGCAAGTCATTCTTATGATTTGTCCAAGCAGAGGGGGAGGATTTACTGCATCAGGACAATTCAGAGTCATGTACAGAGTCAAATACACCAAAATGGCCTCCAAATATGTTCCAATTATTGCCTTAACTATATGACAGATTGTATTCTTTTGTCCGTTGCAACCCCCACCATCTGGCACCTAGGTAGGCTAAAACAAATGGCCGTATTGCATACGGTGTTTGACGCCAATACTTACCGTTTAGCCTTCAGAAGGTGATGGGAGGTTGATATTTGATAACCTCAATGACATAACTGCTTCCACCCACCCTCTGTTAACATCCAAGTAAGGCTTGTACATAGATGTTCACCCGAATAGCACAACGGATGGTTACATCAGATCATGTATACTGGTAAATGTCAGCTGCAGAGACTGTTGACAGATACCTCAGTGAGGCAGGGAACAGCCTCTGTGTAATCACATGCTCTGTTCACCAGAAGCACCTGAAGTCAAAGTGTGATTAACTCAACCTTGGTCTGTGCCACCGCTTGTGCGCAAGTGCGAGTCCCGCTGCGCCACCCGTGCACACAATCATTAAAAGAGCTCTTCCTCTCCTTCTGTAATTATGTCCTCTGATGGATCCGTGTATGGCTATCAGGTTTCTCAGGACAGAGGAGGGAAGGCGTTGGCTCCGCAGGCACCGTAGGATTCCTCTACCCCATTAACATTAGCCGCCTAATCCTCTGGCTGGCCGCGGCCGGGAGGATCTGACAGAGGAGTTCTGTCTCTGTCTCCAATGTCTGCAAACTGCCCTTTGCTGAAGGTGAGGGTGAAAATTCATAATTGGTCCCTGAGACTTTTTAATCTCAGAGGGCCTGTCAGCGAGCCAGTTTAATTATGACTGATACGGCCGTGTGTGTGTCAGTGTGAGCTTGTGTGTGTCCGTACATACAGTATGTGTGTCAGTATGAGTGTGTGTGCGCTACTGTTGGGATGTTTGGGGCAATGGGGGCGCTCAGTTTTTCAATTAAGAAGTCAGTCCTATAGACATGAATTGAGCTGTGCTCTACAGCTACATGTGTATATTGGTGTTTTGTAGACACTCTTTAGGCTTCACCATACTTTGGTTTTAAATGACTTTCTGTATGGGAGGGGCACTCAACTATCTGATCCTCCTCCCCTTCTTTGTGTCCCCTCTCTCCCTCATCATCTTCTCCTCTATCTTTCTCTTCTCTATCTGCTTTTTCCTGGCATCACTCTGCTTTAAACCTGCATCATTTTTGGCATGTTGGATGCTCCAAATGGCAGCAAGAGGTGACTGAGATTGGATCTTCAATCAAACGTGACGCCTGCACACAACACGCTCTCAACCCGGCCTGTCTGTGATCGCTGTATACCAAAGGATATCAAAGGAATGAGAGAGGGACACTGGTGAGTTTTCTCTGGACAGAACGTTCGCTTGCTGCTGCTTCAGAGACAGTTTGTGTTTCACCCTTTGGTTTTGCATCGTCACTTCCTCTGGGCGGAGAAGTGTTCATATTTGGGCAAATAGGGCAAATCTATGGAACTTTCTTCTCTATTGCAGCTCTATTTTGTGCTTTGGGCTGATAAAACAAGCGTATTCCTACATAGAAATCATGCCTAGTGCAGCTTCAACTCTTCACTGAGTTGCTGGGTTGTGGCAGCTATATCTCTCATCATCTTTTGGTGCTGTATGTCCAGCTGAGTGGGGTCACTGTGACTGACACTGCTGCTGACATTCATCATCATGGCTGTCCTCTGAGGGAGTGATTGAGAGCGGTATTACACTTACTTTTATAGTAAATAAGAAGTTGGAAGGGGGCGGTGGTAGTAGTATGTGCTTGTGCCCTCGTAGATGCTGCTCCTCTTTTTGTGTAGACTCTCCTCCTCCTCCGTCCCATTTGCCAGGTTTTTAAAGTTCACTCTGGTGGAAACATTATTTACTATGAAGTCAGGGTATCAGGGTTGAGGCTTGAGAGGTTAATGTGAAAGGCAGTGTATAGCAACAGCTGCATTCTGTCAAGGGGAATGTGGCCAAGGTTCTTTAGGATTAGCCAAAGTGGATTTAACTGGAAAGGAAACAATAAGGAAAAGCGCAATTAAAACCGCTTTATTAGACTAGCGACAAATGCCTCTTGACATAAACATATTATTAGCCAGGGAAATGGCTGCATTTTTTTTTACAAGTTGACTTTATTAGCAGTTTCGTTGGTCAGGGCCTCTTGGGGTCAGACAGCTCTTAACTTTACACAGCTTTTCTGGTGATACTGCCATCTTTTCGGTCTTAAATTGACTTTCTTGGTCCTTGTTGAGGTCAGGACACTGTAATTTATAAGTGGGGAAGAGGTTGATCCCCGTTGCTAATTACACACCACATGGCATTGTTATTCTTTGCTAATTGCATGCTGTGAGTTGCTTAAAGCGTCCTTGCCTTGGAGATTTTTTAATCCATGAATCTGGCATGGAGACTGGCAGTTCACTAGCAGTCAATAATGTTGGTCCCACCATAACCATATAGTAAGTCCTCAATAGGGGGGTACTTATTTCTATTTTGATAATCATTGAAACAAAGACTTTTGTTATTGCTAGGCTGTAATAAAACATATACACACTCTGAGAGAAACTTCCTCTACTTCCTCTATAAATAAGCATAGCCATATTGCAATGGAATGCCTCCATAAATTTCAGTATATGCAGGTGATCAGCTGTTATTTCAGTCTTTATACATTTATTGTTATTACAGTAATAGCATAACACTAGTTAAGAAAAGTGTTTTTCTTGACTAAGCTCGTAACCTCCTTCAGTTTAGGGAACTCTTACTTTGAAAGTACTTGATCGCTGGGGAAGGCACGCAAATATGAATTGTAGGTGTGATCTGACGTATACAGATTTCCAATTTCACTATGGGTTAAATTACACCTTAATCCAAATTTCATGGAGATTCTTTCAACATGCATCCCTAACAACTGTCCACTCATCAAATAAAACCAATGAAAATCTTTGATCGTTGTATCTGGCGCCACTTCCAAATGATATTACCTGAAATAATGAATTAAAAGCAGTAAACCCAAGTTGCCCTTCTTCCTCTCTTTGATTTGGATGAGATCTTTGGATGAGTCCTTTATGTGTATGTTTATTTATCTTCTACCATTTATCATTCCTTGGCTATTTGCGCAAAAAAAAAAAGGTATGAGGAAGTAGTTTGTGTGTGTGTGTGTGTGTGTTGGGGGCAGGGGAGTGGGGCGGTATGCAAACGGTTTGTTTTTCCCCAGCCTGCCTCTGAACAAACAGCGATTTAGTCAAGAAAAGCACAAATGACACTCGATGAAAAGTGCACCAGTGTGTCAGCAAAGCAGCGACAGACATATCTTTGTGAAGCAAATCCATGAAAACAACTTGGATAGCTATAATTTGAACTGCCAAAAATGCACATTTTGCAGCATCCTGTCATCTAATGGGCTTGCTGTTTGTGAAGGGCAAGTGTTCCCCTGTGTCAACAACTTGCTTACCCCGAGACCGCTCAATAGAGAATCAAAAGTTTTCTGTTGTTTCCTCAGAAAATGCCATCTATTCATTGCCTACAGGGATGGCCTGTCTATCAAGTTGCATTTTCATGATTCAGGATTTTGAAGAACAATGATTTACAAGCTACATTTGTCCAACATTGTTACATTTCCCTAGCTTGTCAAATACTGAACAATATGTTTTATTTACCCTAATGCTCAAGGTCCTCTCTACTGATGTGTGTTGGAATGCACACACACACACACACACACACGGACACTCACTGATTTGTTCTTCTCCAGCCTGCCTCTGAACAAAACAATTATTTTGGCATATTTCGAGGTCATGGACTTAAAAACTCACATCATGTATCAGGTATTGGCGTCTATGTGAGTTGACCTTGTAACCGCTGTGTGTGTTAGAGATGTATTAGACTCCAACTCTTCCCCCTCCTCGCTTGGCTCAGCCCATGTCCCATACTTCCATAGCTCTGTCAGCTGGCTCCAGCCTCCAGACGTCTTACCTTTAACATGTCCCTCTCTATTCTCTCTCTATTCTCTTCCTGTCATCCTGTGAAGTGACAACAACTGCTTAATGAATCCCCCTTCATTACAGGCTCTCTCTCATTCTGCTGAGGCAGCCAAGAGGTGTGTGGTGTTTGTGTGTGTGTGTGTGTGTGTGTGTGTGTGTCAGTGCCCTTTTTGCTGTCATCACTATTGACATAGTTGACACATCGCCATGAAAGCGAGGCATTTTATCTGGAATTAATCTGGTGTGTGTGGGGTGTGTGTGTGTGTGTTTGTCTATGTCTGTTTCTGTGTGCCAGAATGTGTACATGTATACTTCTTTTGATATTCAGAGAGGTCAGAGGGATCTGTGTGTGTCTGTGTGTGTGGGGGTGGGTCTGTGTGTGGATGGAGGGAGGGAGGGAGCAAGGGAGGGGCGTATGGCGCAAAGAAGCATTCAATTCCAAGTCACGTTTCAATACTAACAAGAATGACATTTTTCTGTTCTCATCATGACATTTTATCATGGTCATTTCTTTGACCTGAGTGCTGCTGGAGAGAGAATGCTAAGCATGGCCAAAAGGGAACAAGCGGAGAAGGCTACATATTTTGTGAGCAGGAAATATAAAGCCTATCTAATTGTCATCTTTTGTATTGTCTGTCAACTATATATATATTTTTTTCCTTTCTATCATTGGATCATTGGATCATTTCCATGCAGGGTGTGATCCTCTCAAACTAGAAGTTTCATTGTTTTTTAACCAACAAGTTTCATGTTGAATGTTTTCAACATGAGAACTATCAGTTCATTTCCGTACCTTTATTTATTTACTAATCTATGCTGCCGCCTTATAGATGGAGATACAGGCAGCTTGTCTGACACACAGAGGTGATGACTACACAATAAAGGATCCGTTTTGTGAGTTGAGATGGTTTAATCACTCTGATCAATAGGCTTATTGGAGATAATTATGGGTTATATGCTAGTCTACGATTCTTCGATGGCATCTGTCGATAGCATGAACAGGAAATGGTGTCTGAAGTATCTGATAATACTTTGAACGTCCACCCAGTGAGCCACTTTGATCACAACTCATTTGAAATTGCTATCATTTTGAAATAGTATTAGCTCGGCTATGAGGAACTACTTACTTCTGAATAAAAGCACAATGATGTTTTTCAATTGCTCATTTTGTACACTACGCCTAATGCTGCAGAGAAACATTTATGATGACAGGCCGTCATTGTTTCCCCTGTAATTTTTGTAACTCTTGGGTTGGAAGTAATTTCGATTTTGGCTTCACATCTGTAACTGTTTTGGTTTAATGCAGGCTGTAGCAATACAAATTTATTACTATAAAAATTGAATTCTGTGTTTGGGGAATAGGCTAATAATGTTTTATGTTTTTGAATTTCCCATTTCCTGTTGCAGACATGGGTGGTAATTTTCTCCCTGTGGTTCCTGAACACTGTTAAATGAATACAGAGAAAACATTGCAGACCTTAAATAAGGTTTAGGGGTCAAGTTCTGCTTGCTTTTGAAGCCCTAAACCCCTGGCCTTAAAGCCTGTCCTAAGCTCACATATCTTCAGTAAAAAATTGTTGCTATGTAACCAGTGAGTGCAATGTATAGTATCCCATATGCACAGGAAATGGACCAGGGGACACATTCCAGACATATCCAATCTTAAACACCTTATGTTTTACCCCCTAAAAACACAATGTAATGTTTTGCCATATCAGAAGGGCGGTTCCTAAATGCAGTTATAAGGGAATAAAATAAAGGCAGGATTTAAACAAAGGTGGATTTAGGACTTCCTGCTGTAATGGCAAGATATGGGATTTTCACTCATTTTTAAAATTCCGAGATCGGATAAGAGAGCATTTAGGAAATTTACTCTAACTCTTGGCGATCTTTGCTCATGGCCTATTATTTGGTCTGCAGTTTTTCAGTTAAAATTGATCACAATGAAAATGATTCCTGTACTGCGTGGGCATGTAGCCCTGTCGTGGGTGGTAGAATGAAGTGTTCTTTACCCGTCTAAGGTTTTAAGAGAAGCAGGACAGATACAATTAACGTTGTCCCCTTCTTTTAATCCTGAAAGAAGGGGAGACTGAGCTGAGTGGGATCAATGAGCCCTGTCTCAGGAAACAGTTTCTCTTTTCAGGTGGTTGACATTTGTGTGGCTGTGTTCATGCCACCTCTGAGTTATGTAACTCAAGTCTCCCACTTCCCTTTTGTGTAACATTAATAAAGGGAAGCTGTGCTCTTCCCTCTCACAGGCCAATGCCATTAAAAGCACTGTACCCACCTGGCAACCAACTGCTGTGCCAATGCCCTGGCATTCTACTCACTTGTGCTTGCAGCGCACTGCGAGCACCCACACATGCTGGAGTGAGTAATCATTCCCTCCAAGACGTAATCGTCATTTCAATCTGGAACCTCTCCTATCACGACAGCGATCATGCACAGTGACCAAGACTGGCTCACGATTTTCCCCAAGCCAATCTATGAAATGAAATAAAGTATAATAGTTGTGATGAATCCCCTCAGTGTCTGTTGATATCGCTGGTCGTGGTGTTTAAGAGGCCATTCTAGATGTTCTAATCAAGTCACATCAAATCCTTCAGTTCCCAGGATTGTCTTCGGGCTTGTTCATTTAATGCCGCCATGGGCTTTTAATGAGGGGCATATTGTAGTGAAAGGCAAGTAGTGATGAGATTTTAATAGGCTCACTATGGTCTGGTGGCAAGGGAAAACAGTCACTGCATCAGTTCTCTCCAAGCACATAATTTAAGTAAGCGAGGAGAGCCAGGATGTTGCCGGTGTGCTTGTCAGAGTTCAGTCTTATAGAGCAGCGCCGGCGACGAGATGGCATGTTGTCTTTCATTGTAGATAACGCTGGGAATACATTAACCTTTTCCTCATTTGTTTTGTGTGTGTACCCTTTTTGTTCTGCCGTGAAATGAGGAGAAGTCGCCGCTGCTACAGGGCAAATCAGAGCTCACAAGGGGCTCACAAGGTAGAGGCATGTGGCACCTGAACATTAGCCTTCAGTCGAAATGAGGAAAAATGAGGGGAAAGGAGCGAGGGAGAAAAGACAAGAGATGGGGGGGGGGGCTGGTCTATTCAGCATCAGGTAGCAGCCATTTCTCTTTTCCCTCGATCATTCTATCTTTCTTTTCTTTCTTTCTCGCTCCGTCTCTGGCCGTTAGAGCTCAGTACCTGAGGCACTGCAATTATTGGCACGGTAAAGATCGAAAGGTCACAACTGTTAGCAGAGGAGAGGCAGGTGATCGAATGAGGGAGGAGAACATTTCAACTTTATAGAGCTCCAAGTGGCAGTGCATACAGCAGGACAACAACACAATAATGGCTGTCAAAAGTTCTGCTTAGCAGCTACATAGAGTGATGGCCTCTGACCTTTTCTATTCAGGGTCAGTTGAAACTCACCCCTGAAAGAATCTGCCCATTTATTCTGCTAGTATAGGCACAACAAATAGGTGTATCTCTCAAACAGGCATTTCACATTATTTAGGCCTGTAAAGGTCAGTGAAAGCAGGACTTTTTTTTTTAGTAATAAGAAATCCATTACAATCCATTACAAAATTACAATCCAATCAGAAAGTGATTGGATTAGCTAATTACTGAAGAGGTAATATATCGTAATGCAAAATACCACGATAATTCCTTTGTCATTTGCTTTTTTGGCTTTTTTGGCTTATTGGCCTTGGTAGCTGAAACCGGTCACTCGCTTGTAGCAATGTCCTCCATCGTTGAGGAGGTGAAAATGCAAGTAGGTGGAAGGAGATTGGGAGTGTCTTGAATTTTTGTTCCAAAATACAGAGCCACTGGTATTGATCAACAACCCTATCAAACCCCCGCAGATATTTAGTGGTAAAAATGTTACTTACTGGCCGTGTAAATTCGTTGAGCCGCACCCCCAGCCCCCACCAAGAGTTTTGCAGCCCCCTAGTGATTACTAGATTGAGAGCCACTGGTGTAAAGCAAGAAAAAAGAAAGGTGTGTGTGGGAGAGGGACAGTGAGGTGAGAGAGTGAGGAGATGGGAGGAAAAAAGGATGAGTTTGGGTTGTAACTGGCAAAGCAATTGGGTTGTATAAGGAAGATGAAAGACAGGAAATGCAGGCAGAGAAAGAGAAAAATAAGCACTGAAGCATCCAAGTATAAGAGACAGCAAATGAGGAAATTGGAAGAAAGAGTAAAATTTAGCAGAGAGAGTGAGAAGGGGAGAGAGGGGGAATAGGGAGCCGGGGAGATCTATATGCCAGGGGAAGAGTGCTGTATTTCAGGCCGAGTGCCTTTGTGCCATTTGAATCACTGCAGGTTTCTCATGCCCTAGGCTCTTCTATATAAAGCTCAGACAGCTGCAGGATTTTCCACATTACTGCCATGGAATTGGATTAATACAATACCCGTCCATGTTTTCACCATCATCAGCCAGCATCCGGAGGGACCTGCTCTCACAGGTCGCTGGCCACCTGTCTCCTCCTGTTCATTTGTTACGGGGGACAATGTATGGGCACTGCATTGTGCATTGCATGCAGAACAGCAAATCACTAAGACGCACGCTTGTCTTTCAACATTAAGCTCTAAGAAAGGTTGGCGGCCAGATCTATCATATAAAGACGGTCAGATTGATTCTGATTGTATTTTTCCCATAGTCAGGCGCCAAATTTGGGGTCGGTCAGTGAATCAATCTTGATCAGTCATCAGACACTTAACCCCTATATACCAGAGCACTATCAAAAAGTAATTGAATTTTTTTGTTTTCTTTGGTTTACTGAGTAGAATTTTCACACAACCTAACTGGAATTTCCTCCCACAATCCTTCCTTGTATTCAACAAGACAAGATGTCTCTCCTACTGGACACTCCCCCATTTATATGCCTGCCTCACCTTCTCTCACATTGACTAACTAGTTTAATTCCTGACAATACATTGAATATGAATGAATGATGCTATGCTGACTTTTCCAGGACTGGAAACTACAGCAACGTAAAACAAAAAAGTAGATAAAGTACATATTGCCTTGAAATAAAATTCAAGAGGTGTAAGCTTCTGGCTTCTAGACTTAGAAGCATTTTGTTCAAGGTAACATCATTCATAATTGCAAGTGCAGTGAAAATAACTGAAATCTTGTCCACCAGATTTTTGTATAGATGGTGAAAGTGAAAGCAGTATGAAGGTTAATCTGTATTACTGCCATCTATTATCCATGCATGACTTGAAAGGGTCTTTTATCCTCAATCAAAAAGTGTAAAAGAACCGCTCAACAAAAAGAGCCTCTATTTCTTCAAATGATAATGGATCTGGCAAATGTTGAAAGCCTGCCATTTTAGCAGCCATTCCTCACTTCTGTCCATTACAAGTTTTAAGTATAAAGACATCTGACCAGGCACAAATCACATGTCTCACATCAAGGGAGCCTGGAGTTTCTGCGGAACGCCTCAATTACCACATTTTCATCATATCTCTCCTTGTATGCACTAGATGAATTGTCTCCAGCACATATTTATGAATTGTTAGGTCTCGATGGAAGCACTCCGTATAAAATACTAACAGGGATTTGGCAAAGACTCATAAACGTCTAATCACTGAGGGATATCTTTTATGGTGACAATGTCAGGGTGCACACACAGGCGCACACACTCAACTTACTTTTTATAGAATGCATGCATTCCTCTTTCTGGCCCCACGCATTCCAGCACTGCTGTTGTCTCGCTAAACTGACATCTGCTGAACCCCAGTGAGACCACCAATATCATTTTCATGCTTCCTCTCAGTCCCTCTTGGGGATCGCAAACCAAGGTAGACAGCAGTACGTAGCAAAATAAAGTGTTATAGCTATTTTGTCAATCTGGCAGTTTCTTCTGCTTCCACCCTGGGTGTTTGCATAGCCTTCAGACATCCTTTAGCCTTGTGGTTTATCGGGTCCAGGATGTATTTTTTTTAAAACTTTTAAAAACTTCAATTTACTCCATCTACTCCTGGATGCTGGAGAGTTGTGAACGCTGATAGGAAAACATTCTATAATGGCTGTCTCAGAAGACCCAGTCATTTCTTTTGGCCAAACAAAATCTCCAATAACAACCTCTACCCTATCACTGGGAGCCAGAGTGTCACCACAGAAACCAGACTTTGGCTGGGCCGTGCACTCTCAACTAAGCACAAGGGAAAAAGATTGCCCATGTGGATCCCATCACGCAAGAGAACATCAAGGAGAACCAATATCATCTGGTAAACAACTGTCACAACTGTCACATCCAAAATCATTCTAGGACAGAGAAGCAACATAGTGCTGAAAAGGGAGAAATTGGAGAGTACTCAATGTGGCCTTTGCTCTGAAGAGGCTGAGATAGGCTGTTGAGTACAAAATATTACCTTTTAACAAAGATCATTTTTGTTGCACTTGGAGTTGTTTGTTTATGTAGTTGAGGTCTCTGCAGCACTGCGGCTCGTGGAGCTGACACAGAATAAGTCTTGGACATCACAAGAGTGTCTGTATTTCACTCACTGGTCTCAGATAACGAGGGGATCAGATAATTTTTTCCCGAGCAGAGCCTTGTCCTGTATTATTTAGTGTCTTGTCCTGGGTAATGAGGGGCTTGTACCATTAGATGTTCCCTGTGTCTTGTCCTGTATAATGATTGTCTGGTACCTTCAGAAAAAAAATGAATGTGGTTGATTGTTAACCTAGGCAGCCTAGACAGAATCTGACAGAACAATACACCATTTGCCAGTCTGAATTTCAGTGCCTTTTTACCACAATTTATCATTTTATCTAGCAGAATTTATTCATAGATGAATCCAGTATTGGGCATCTTGAAATTCTTGTGAACTGGGATTTATACTGTGAACAATTTTGTGGTCACATAGGTCAAGATAATGCCGTGGTAAAGCCAGTGTAGTGGCATGGTAGATACATGGGTTCCAATCTTGCCTAAGCTTTCACATTATATGTTGATTCATCTTAAATTGGAGCATATAGCGTAGTTATTTGATTATTTATCTCTGGATAACTGTCCAGCAGGGGCCGGATCATTGTGTGTCCTGTTTCAGACTGTCAGACAAATTCAGACTGTCAAATTGTGCATTGTTCAGTCAGACCACATACAATTGTGAAAAAATGGCTGTAGGCTATCTGGGCCATATGCTACGCAACATTTACAGCCTCGGAATAAATTCACAAAACTGCAAAAATGTGGCATGGCAAGACAATAGTCACGTAATGGCACATGTTACACAATATACAGGAGAGGACACAGATGTACAGGACAGGACAGTAGAGGACAGGACAAGAGAGGACAGGAGAGGACAGGACAGGACAGGACACAGTACTGTATCCTGTGTTAAATGTCTAAATTTAACAATACGCCAATAACAGGTACAGTGTAAGTTCTGTAATATCTCTGATTCCTTTCACATAAGTAATTAAACATGTCCCTCTTCTCTCATTGATTTACCCAGAACATTTAATGCTATGGGGATGCACTTTCAAAGGCTACAGTGTATTATTGATTTAGCCGTAACATATTTTATTATCTTTCAACAATACTCTGTGATCAATATGAAGTCATTTTGAATTCCCATTAAACAAAGACCTACATGAGTGATTTCTCTACATTAACCGATCTCCAATAACAAAAAGAATCTCACCTTCTACAAAACAGAAGGTCTGTTTCTATTTTATTCAACAGAAGTTTCTCTGTGCAGTTGCTGTTGACGACTTTGTCCCGCATTTGTTGAGGGGATGTGATGTGAAATGTGGTTTTGTGTATTTAAAAAAGATCAAATTCTGAAAATAAAACATTGAAAAACCAAATCGCTGTTTGTCATTTCTCGGTGAGGGACCCCTGCACTAGTGAGAGCTGAACCATTTGTATCTTCAGTTTGTGAACAGGGACATTCTTGACTGGGATACTTGCTATGTTCAGTATCAGTGGGACATCATGGATATTCAGTTTACCTAAACTTTCCCTCATGCCTTCAGATCTCCGGAATGACATACCATTGATAAGCATGTGAAGTTTTGGCAAAGAATCCATCATTTTTAGACTGACAGGGTAAAAGTTTTTCAGGCAAGCCAAGCTGAGCCATCTGGTATGTGGTGGAGACACCAGCTGGAGGGAGGCAGGAAGAGGAGTCCAATGAGCCTGCTAGAAAAGGGCAGGAGTGAGAGGGCGAGCACTGTGAATCAGGTGATGTTTCACAAACAGGGCGATAGGTCCGGTGATTCAATGCTGTAGTGGACTGCACCTGCTCAAGGCCAACGCTCCAGTCTCCTATGGGGTGCAACGTGACCGCACTGTTTTTTCCAAATGTCTCTCTCCCTAAATACTCATTTTGCCAACTGGCAAAATGGAAGGTCTAATGTAATAACTGGAGAGAAACATTTTACATCAACAGAATTACAGTGGTCTGATTACAAAAATGGTCTTCTGTTACCTACACATTTTTGGGGAGCTTTTTCAGAGAAAATCCAAATACATTGTGAGATTACTGACATCATTTTATCTTGAAATAGTGGATGATAATGATTGTGGATGATTATAACAATACTTAACTAACAATGTTTTGGGGACATGAGCAACTGAAAAAAGCAACTGAAAATAATCTGATTACATTATTGAGAAGTATTCCAGTGGATTACATTACTAGGTCCAGGTTTAAGCAAGTAGTGAGTAATCTGTAAGGGATTTATTTTGAAAAAAAACAATCTTAACAATCTTAACCTGATGACTATGCAGACTATCATGTATGTTCTCCACATTTTATTTGAGTGACATTTCACAATTTCCAGAGTGGAAAGCAAAAGCCAGAAGTGACTCAACACGTTGTTTTATTTCTTACATAGCGAGGAATGCAGGGAGACGTGTAACATAATGAAAATTGCTCATAGCGTAGTGCAGATTGGAAATGTACTTACATGCTTGGGGAGAATGTACTGCAATCCAAATATGCTGTGCAGCTCTTTTGAGGAGCAGATTTTTGTGACTAAACATTCATTACAAAATGGCAATTACATCTGGAAGTAAGTGCTGTTTTACAATGTTTATCTGGTTGTTTTATCATATTTGATATTCTAATGCTCTCGCTTTCCCTTTCTCTCAATGTGCCAAGCAACAAATCTACAGTTATCCTCACAGCAGAGTTCTTGTCAATGTGAAACTGAGATGTGAGTGACTTTTCCTAACCCTGGGCTATCCAGTGATCTGATAAGGAGGCTCCTAGATGTACTTACTGGCTAGTTGTTGAGACCAAGTGTTATGGCAGCAGCTGCTGGGTGTTGGCATTGAAGGTTTATCCAACCAAGACCCAGAATGCACCAACACCAACCCCTACCCATGTCCTCCATCACTGCCATCAGTTGACACATGCTCACTGTGACATCTTGACTGATTGCCTCATTGCCAATGAAGCAGAGGGCCATGATTGATGTTGCGATGCGCTGTATAGCCGGGTTTGTATGAAACAGAGGTGACATTTTTGAAATGACTGTAGATTTATTTTGTTTTAGAGTTTATGTACAAAGGTTAAGTAATACTTTCTTTTCACTTTGCTGTCTTTGTATGTGATTAATAGAATCATTTCTAAGGACTTGGGAAGGTTATACTGAATGCGAGAGAGCAACTACAAGGGAGTGCTTTCCCAAAACACTGCCTGCAGTGCAGGCAAATTGGGAGGTGAGGTTAAAGGGCACGTGCGACACTGGTCTCGAGGTCTCTACATCAATACACAGCAGAGAAACTAGCCAGAGGCAGCAAAGGATCCTGGGAGGTGGAGGTGGAGTTGGCCATCATTTATCAGCTCTAGGTAGCAGCAGCGACTGGGACACCAATGCATCAATAACCTACAGGCACACACATACTGAAACCCCTAACACAATGGTACTAATAAGGTACAATAGAAAAGGTTACAGCTCAGAGAATGAAGTCGGTGCAGAACCACATGGTAGATGCCATATTCCCAATTGCACGCAATTCACCCCCTGACGATTCCCTCTGTTTTCAATCTGTATGATAAAGAGCTTTAGAGTAAGCGCAGTGAATGAGGGATTCTGGCAAGATATAAAGGGCACTCAGAGTAGAAAACAGCAGGGAAGAAAAGCAGCCAAAGTCCTCCAGACAACCAGCTTGGAAGCTGAGGGAATTTTCATCCACCCTGCAAATATTGATTTTTGTCCTCCTGCTCTTTCCATCAACACTTCACACCCTG
>OOFE01044871.1:0-10280 GCA_900323365.1 Monocentris japonica | reverse complement strand
GTCCTCTAACAAGAGAACTGTGGTGGTTCGTTAGTAGAGAGAACCAGCTACAGGAAACCACCCCAAAACACAAGGCATTATGGATAGAAGGAGACTTGGAAAGCCTAGCATAACATCAGTCAGTCTGGACTGATGCTTATGTTCAGATGTTTCTTCATGTGTTCTTAACTGGTCTGAACACCAGAGAAGAGCAGACAAGTCCATCATGGTAGATCAAGTTACAGACTGGAACCAGATTGGTTTGGACTCTCTAACCTGGTGGGATGACAGGTTACCAAAACTCAGATACTAAAATACAAGTAGGTCAACTTTCCAACTGGTTCAGAAGAAACCAGCTGGAGGCGACATCGAACCCTAAGAATCCATTTCATTCCATGTCAGTGTTCATACATTCTCTGTTCGCTGAGCTCTTCTCCAACAGAGAGAAAAAATGGTTTGTTTTATCCTCAGGCATCTTCTCTTCCTCTTCTTCTCCCTAGACCATTTCTCCTCTTTCCTCCATCTGTCCATTTAAATAACGCTTCACACCAGAGGCAGCATAACCTTATTCATCTTATTCATCATTTTCTGCAGTTGTATCAGAGGGAAGGTCCCCCCCCCACAGCCTTTACTCTTCTTAGTGATTTAACACTAATACCTGATGCTTAATTCCCAGGACTTCCTACGTTTGACCTTTATGGTATTTTATGGTGCTTTTATCTCCTATAATATTCCTATAATATATGTATGTTGTCCTCTTTAGTGAGTCTACAGTGACTTCATTGTGTTTCATGGTGTTTTTTTAATCTCCTATGTATTATAACATTTCAACAGGATAATATAATATAGTTTATAGTTAGTATAGAAATTTGTATAGTATCCTATCCTGTAATAAATAAATGAATTACACACACCTGATAATCTCCAGCCTTTACTCTTCTTCAGCAGCATGTCGCTTCATTAGTTCATGGATATCCAAATGAACAAATGGCAGAACCAAACACACAGTTATTCTAATGCAAAGAAGCCAGCCTGATACAAGGCTCCCTGGTAGAGAGGTGTATAGAAGGCTCTTTTCAGATCCCACAGTTCCCATTGAATCCAGTTGAATAGACCCATTAAATCCAGACTGGGTGTCTAATGTGACCTGAGCTACAGGGCAGCAACGGCCACTATTCAACCGAAAACACATTTACCTCACTGCTGTAACCATCTTTATTGGACTGGCTGTTTGTCCCATGAGGCATCTGGACGACTGAGTACATTTACCTCGGTTATAATATAATAGTAAAAGTTTAATATCCCCGTAATTTGACAGCTAGGAATCAGTAAAAGCAAACATATAACACGTATCAAAAACCTGCCTGGTCTCATGACATTTTGTGAAATGAGCACTATGTCAAATGCAAATAATGTGTTTCATGCACAAAAAGAGAAATCCACCTGGAAAGGATTAGATGGAGGAGACACGACTAGAAACAGGAAGTAGTTTGTCCAAAAAATACTACTTAGGCCTCCAAAATAAACATTTTGGGAACAAAGCAAAAAGTAAGTATTGGGGTTTACAGACCAAGCAAAAAAATGGAATCATGGCATAAAAGCTGCACTTTCCTTCTCAGCCTAAACCAGGAAGTGACCAATCCAGACTGAAGAGTGAGATCCAGGAGTGTCTCCTAAACAGCAGCGAGGGTTAGGGTTAGGGTAAGCTGCCCAGTGCAGCTTTAAATGAACATTTGGACAAATGAGCGATGTGAAGAGACGGCATCGGGTTTAGATTCCAGCTGGTAAAAGAGATGACATCTAATTTTGGGGAAATTGGCTTGTTGGTCAACATACCTTTTCCATGTTATGATTGGAGGACCACTAAAATGGTCTCTTGTGTCTCTGGTAGATTTCTCTGCCCTGTACACATGTTAGCATGCCCGTAGGCAACTAGCATTATCTAACATAAAAAGATAGACTTTTTAGTAATCCAGAGTTCTGGTTTGCTCTCGTCACAGGGTAGGTAAGTCATCCATTAAAGTTCAGCAGATTTACAACACATGAAATAAATGAAAATTTAGTCTTTTGATTTAGCATGTGGTTGCCTGAACTTATGACAACATTGAAAATGACACAGCTTTTTCTTTTTTAAAAGTGTAGGGCCAAGGTGACTCCAACCTACAGCACTGATCCCCTGGACCGACAGCTTTCCTAGTCACTTAATAACTCGCCATACAGATATCCATCACATCTGCTGCTCCCCTGGCGGTGCAGAATGAAATAGTGCAGAGAGCAGCCAAATAAATCAGTATTCCCAGCGCTGGGAAGCTGCTGCAGCATTCATCAAGGAGACTGTGTACAAAAAGAGACTCAGAAGAGAGTTGGAGATCCATCTCTGATGTCTCTATAAAATGCTTTCACCAATCAAGGATGTGATTTGACTGTCCCACTCCACCACCAGAGCATGAATTGAATAAGATAGGAACGGATACATTAATGTCAAAGACACTAAAACTGATTTCTCTAACCTTGAGGTCGGTTCCCATTTCACTTCCTTTCTTTTTCTCTGTAAGTTTGTCTTTTTCTTCTGAAATGTAACTTTCATGTTATATGTCCTATTGTTGTCTTGGCCAGGTTTCTTATGGAAAAGAGACCATGAACTCAATGGTTAACCTGGTTAAAGAACCTGGTTAAACTGAAGTTGAACTCTTGGTTTGTTTGAGAAGGAAGTGACAGCAGCGACTTAACGGTCCTGTATGGTTCCTTACCGGCTTCCCAGGTCCCGATTGGCCACCTCAACTGCCTGAACCAATCCCTGGCCTCCACCTCCTACATATATTCCTCATTGCCAGCATGGTGGCACCCTTCCTTTTTCATTGAAGACATTTGAGGCCATTCTGACCTGCATGTCACGTCTGGCTGTTGTGTCCTTGTTGTGTTCTTCTCCTTTGGGAGAAAGGACTGAGTACATCTGCCCATGTAGTCGAACTGTTATACTCACTAGTTAAGAGGTTATTGTGGTTTGAGTAACAGCAGGGAGGCTTTTTGTTTAGTTATTAGACTATGATCAAGGAGGTCAGTAGATAGTTTGATTTGGCACCAGCTTTGGTCCTTCTGTCCCCTTGTGGCTCGTCAGGCCTCAACTTGTGTATAAAGTTGTAACTCGTTACTTGGTCACTTGCACATTGTTCACATTGTAAATAAACATTTGACACTACCTGGCTGTCCCCCTGGCCTGACTCGGGTTGTAACATGGAGCAGAGAGAACCAACCAACCATTTCTGAAAGTTGGGATTCTCTTCCTTCGTAGTCAAACTAGGTGAAATGAGAGTAGGCCCCAAGTTGATCTTAGTTCAAGCAATTTAATACACATATGGACAGAGACGAACATCATCAACCAAGGCAAAGCCTGAGTCTGTGTCTAACAAAGGAACAGCAGGATCTTATATAGGGTCAATGTATACCTTCCTAACACATGACTTCATCCCTGGCTGGCTATCTTCTCCATATGTCTCGGGGACCCCGACTCCTGGATGTCTCCATATAGCCCTTGACCCTTCTAGTCCTAATACCAGATGCTTCTTCCTTCAGTCTCAGTTTGTATTCATCTAGTTGGTTGTGGATTCTATCGTGGCAACAGTGGAACCAAATAAAGTGTGAGTCTCTTGGCATAGCACCAGATAAATGGCAGAAATCTAAGATCTAAGTCTTGTTTCCCTCTGAGCTGCTCGGGATCTGCCGCCACAGAGGAGGAATCATGACCTTTGAAATGTACGATTCTGTGACATTTTACTTTTAATAATCCAGGGAAAGTTGACTGAACACCATGCTCTTTTTTTTCAGCATCGCTCTGCTTCAGTAACTTTTACACATTTACGTGCACACTTATAATCTAAGGTGATACTCTCTTGAAACTCTCTTCATTGGAATAAGAAGATAATCAGATTAAGAATAACCCAACTAGATTTCTGCTCAATCTTTCCATTTATCAGGTCATGTAAACTCAGTCAGATTTGTTTTTTCAAGTTGCTCAGGTCAAAGGTCACCAGATCCAGTAGCCCAGATTTGCTAAGCAACAACATGGAGCATATAGAACAATCATTAAATGAATCATGGGGTTTGAGCTAGTGGGCTAGCGCAACCCACCTGGGAGCTGACCAGTTCAACCACAATCTTCTACTGGTGGCAGTTGGGGATTACATGCCTTGCTCAAGGGCATCTCAGCAGTATTTTTTGAGGGAGGGGAGAGTGTTTTTTTCTCCCACAGATTTTCCCAGATTATCCAGGGATTAAAACTGGTCACATCGCAGTCACAAGCCAACGTCTCTAACCTGCAGACTACTGCCACTTTATTTCATGTCACGCTACGAATGGGTCTCTCTACATGGTTGAAGTCAAATTAAAATAGACTAAAATAAAATGTTTAAAATAGATTACAATGCTTGTTCAAGTAGGTGAAAAACATTACAAAGGTAAGATTTGCTGAATGTCATGCAGCAACTTTTAATATTAGAAAGGCCAGTAAATTTTGGGGGTCTAAAAGAAGACCAAAAAGATGTCAGTTAAAGGAAATAAGCATTCCTTGTGTGATTCCAACAACCCTAGTTTGTACAGAGTGGGGCAAGGAAAAGTCATGGATATTTCAAATTTGAAATGCAACAGTCAATTCATCCTGTTTGGTCTTTCTGGTGTTAACGCTCAGTAGTATGTTGTGATGTAAAAGGCAGGTGTGAGTTTACGCACACAAACACTTGACCCTCTCCATCAAACACCTCAAATAACGAGGGTCCTTTGACTTCCCAGCATTACATCACACGGCGTTATACTTGGTGACAGCTGTCTCCACCTGGTCACCTCTACCGTTGCCTAAAACCACATATCTGTAAAAAGTCAGCTTTTCATTTCTCATTGATGCCTGTGTGTTTTTGAATTGACACAGGCTTGAATTTTAACAGGCTTCAAAACAAAATCTCACTCAACTCAATTTCACTTCAAGTAAAAAAGAAATAGACTCAATTTGTTGTTAGGTGGTTTTAACGCAACAGCAGAAATAGAGACATGATTCCACATTTCAAATGAATCTGTTTTGGAAGCACCAGGGGTGGAAAGGGTACAATATAAAATAGCAGTACTTAAACTACTTGAATAGAGGTAAAATTACTGGTGTTACTGAGACATTTGACCATTGTCATGTCATGCTAAAAGACAAGATGAGATATTGTACATTTGATCGACTATGTTGTTATTAAAATAAGATGATGAAATTTGTCAGTATTTTGAAACATAAAATACCCATCCCCATTTTTAATAACGTTACTACATTGATGTTTCTCTTGCTACTAGCTATCTAGCTAGCTAGCAAACTAGCTAGATGTCCACAACCAGGCTAACGCAAACCAATAATATTGTTGCTGGATGATGTTAACTAAGGTATCATGGATTAATTAAATGTTAGTTAGTTCACTTATCATTTCCTCCACATTCTAGCTCAGGTTTGGTGTCGATGAAATTTAGGATTAATCAATTTTAATGCAATGTTAATGGAGAGTGTTCAGACATTTTACTCTGGATGTGATTTTAATCTTAAATTTAAACATACTGAAGTTAAAGTAAAATTACTACAAAAAATACTCAGAGTACATGTACACATAATAGCTACTCTGTTACAGTAAATGTAATTTGATAAATCCCAAGAACAGTGGGGGATGTTTACTTATTGCTCAAGATGATTTGAGAAGCAAGCTTGTGATCAAAGGTTGCTGGTTTGAATCCATAGACAGGCTGGGAAATTCAGTGACTCTCTCCTCCCTCAGCAACTACTGTTATGGTGCCCTTGAGCAAGGCAGTTGGCCCACTACTAAGCTGATGAAGCTGATCAGTATCCACCAGTAGAAGACTGATTATACTGGTCAGCTTCCAATGAGAATGTATGAAACTGTATGAATGTGAAGCAGGTTGGAGCTGGAAAAGAGCCTGTCAACCTGTCAACCTTTACTGGATCAATAAAGATTATAAAAAGCCACAGTATTTTCCAGTACACACTGTGTTTAAAGCCAGACTTGCCATTTCAATTCAATGGTAATTCTGTTGGCATGCGAGCAGACGCAGGGTTTTTCTTGGCCTTCATCACCGTCAACACAATGAGACTGTGTTGGTTCCACTGTATGGAAATGGTTTCTTCTTTGCCAGCGCTCTGTCTACCTCTTTTTCCTGTCCAGGCGTTGACAGCTCTGTTGTTTGCCACCGAGGATAATTTTCCCCTCGGCCTCAGAGCTTTGTGACAACCACAGAGAAATAATCACAATTTAACTGATATGCTTTTTTTACATTATGTGCTTTCCAAGGATGGAAGTAACAAATTACATTTGTTCCTGTATTTTTTAGCCTTTTTGTGTACTTACACTTTCCAGTATTTTCTAAAGCCAGTAATCTTACTTTTTCTTAAAAGATAAATTCCACCCTCAGATCCTCTTCCTGTCAGATCTCATCAATCTGTGATGTTCAATTCATTCCAGGAGTTATTTAGTGATCAAGTGTTGTAATTGACTTTCTTGGTGAACCCACCTTCCCTCAACCTGCCTTGTCTACTTCTACTTCAGTTAGTGATTTCCTACATTTCCCAGAATGCCTTTCAACAACCCCCAGAGGAGGAGCCTGAACTTGTTGCATACAGTCGTGGGTTTTATGTGAAGGTGGAGAGAGAGATACTGATAATGACAGTAAGACAGCGAGAGAGCTTTTTCTACAAGAAAAGAGAGAAAAGTCAAGTCGAAAGTCTTACTTACCCGTCTTGTGGCTGCGTTGCATTCTGGTCTATCTTGGCTACTGTCGGTGAAGAAATAGGTCTCTCTCCTCTTCTCTGATGGATTTCTCCTGTATGATTGTTGATCGTCGGTCTAGAAAGAAGCTCATCCAGTTCAAGACTCCGGTGCCTTCAGGCTCTTCTCTGTCCTGGTCCCACAGTGGTGGAATGAACTCCCCAGTGATGTCAGGACAGCAGAGTCTCTGCCCATCTTCCACCAGGTTGAAAACCCACCTCTTCAAGAAACACTACCCTGACCCTTAGCACTTGCCTATGTGTTGTATTTGTATTTGTTATATATATATTTATTTAAAAATAAATATATATATAACTTATTGCAGGTTTACTTTAGCACTGGTTCTGCTCCTAGATGCCTGTTTGGGGAGAAGATGCACTTTCTGGTTTCTGGTGACTAGTAGTTCCTACCTAGATTGAATGCTCTTATTATTTGGATAAAAGCATCTGCTAAATGGTGTGTAATGTAATGTGAGGATGTTTTAGATCAATGAAACATTTTCTGATGAACAGTGATGAATGGTCAGTCAACACTGAATAGAAATTTGACTTTTCTTTGTTTTTGCACTTTGCAAAAACCCTTTTACAATTCTCTCATCCTATGTCATGTATGTCTTTTCATTTGTTAGAAAGTAACTCAGTAATGTTGAGTAGATTTTTAATGAACTACCTTTGACACCAGTAATCTGACTTCTGCTTCAGTAAAATTTTAGAAACGTAACTGTACTTCTGCTTCAGTAAGATATTTAGGGCATTTTAGACATTTAAGTCATACATGATTATTCTAGGGACCCATCAATATTATTAATAATAACAAACCCATCAATGGGATGAGGTCATTGTTTCTAATGTAAAATTTGCTTAATGATTTTTAAATGAAGTGACATTATCTTGAAGCGAGTGCTGTGATTTATTGGACTTGGCGAATAAAGTGATTCTGAATGTGAAGCTTTATAAAAGAGAGAGCCTTGGTTTGCGCCACTGGCAGCCCTTGCAACCAATATTAAAGCTTTGAGATGAACATAATGTCATTATGAAAAGCATTTTAGGGACACAGGAATATTTATTTCATATAATGTCTGGACACTGTGGCTCTGGTGGTCCAGGCATTGAAGCTTATTCTGTTGCCCTCATTGTAATTCACTCTGGATAACGGCATCGGCTAAATGCCTAAAATGTAAATGCAAGTTGAAGGCATGTTATTAAATGTGTCTGAGAGCTTTTTTAGTGTTATTAAAATGTTATGTGAAGCCTAACTGATGCTCAGCGGTTTGAGAAGATCAGATGGGTATGGAGACTACGTCCTGAAGCCAGCAGCTCACAAGCCAGTCACAGTCTGTTTGGAGGAGGTTGGTTACCCATGGCTAGGAGGGACTCACCACCATGTTGGAAGAGTGGCAACAAAAGGAAAGATTGTAATGTTAGAAATTGTTTTCTGACTGCAGTTCTTCTAATCTTATGACACTTCCCTGTCACGGCCGTGCCTCTGTCTCCCCTTGTGTCTCCTGTGTTCCCCATTCCTCCTGTGTTCCATGTCCCAGGTTTTGTCTCTCTCTGTGTTTGTATGTGTGTGTGGGTGTTCCTGCCGCCTCCCAGATTCCTTCACTCCTCCCTGTTACCGGCTCATCACTGCTCCCCCTGGCACACCTGTCTTCCATCAAACTCATCAGCCCAGCTGTACTTAAACCCCAGCTTTCCTCCCACTCATCACCAGATTGTTGCCTTACTCTAGTGGACGCCAGCCTGTCTGCCTACCTATTCATGATCCTACCTGCTACGCACCCATCCTCGCGGCCCTCGCCTACCACACCACCCTGCCATCTCCGGTGAACTGAGTGTAGTAAATCTGTTAACCTTCCATTTGCCTCTGCCTCTGTGTTCTGCGCTTGGGTCCGCCAGTGAGCTACACCTGAGCTACATAGTGAGCTACACCTCCTATTTGATATTAATAGGAGGCCAACATGTCTAACTACACTTTCCAAAGCTGTTTTAATGTGATATTTTACCATGCAATAATGTCATACTGTGAAAACTTTGTGCTCGTTTGCGTTGACGTTGAACTTCTCCTGCACATTGCCGTCCGTCAATTGCCTGCTGGGTTAGGCTCCGTTCACACTGTAGCTGAAAGTTTCACATGTGCCTCAGATCTGGTGAGAATCGGAGAATCTCAGAATCGGTTTGAACTGCAAAAATGGAGTCGCATTTTTTTTCTATTCTTACCTGGACTACGTGGATAGGTGGCATAAAATCAGATCCCAAGGCATGTCCAATTTATATTTAACTATATTTCTGTCATTGATTTCTATATCTGTCAGGTGCCCTCCTTGTGTGATTGGTCAGTAGACGTAAAGTGGGCGTTTTCCAACATTTTCCGATACCCACCCCAAACGTTGGCAGCTTGGCTGAGCAGCGTTAGCATGGAGAACCGAAATGTGTTCAAAGCAATCAGGTAACGTAGGTAAAATACCAGGGTGTCTCCAGGTCTTCAAAAACAAGGCCTTGAAAGGTCTTGAATACAGTTAAATGTATGCCTACTCTATATTCTCTTTGGTCTGCTGTTGTTTTCATTGTCACGTTCATTTCAGATGCAAAATTGGTCTTATGTCATTCTAATTGGCCTTATAAAGGTCTTAAAAAGTTTTAAATCTAAATTGATGAAACTGGCAGGCACCCCGAATACCCTGCAGTGTTTCACCTCCGTCTCAAAACAGTCCATTTGTAGCTCTTCCATTGGATTTTCCTCATAGAGAAAAACATTTTCCAAGAGCAGTAATCATGTTTATGAGCATTTGGTTTGTTTTTTCTGCAGTCCAGTCAAGATTACCTATGCTCTAATTCTTAGGTGCAGGTACAGTGCTTTCCTCCTCTAAGACTGTAATCTTCCCACTGCAGTCAGAACAGCAGTCTTTCTCCATCTTCAGCCGTGGGATAAAAATGATCTTTTTAAGAAATACCTCACGTCACCCTCTCCCCAGTGGATCCCACCATCCCTCCTCACTCTGCTGCTGTCAAAAAAATCTCTTCTACTTCTCTCCATAGCTCTCATTTCATTTCTTTTCCTAGCACTTCTTTCTTACTTGACCCTTCCATGCTGACAGGAATATTGCCTGGGGCACTGAAGTTCTGACCTTTGGCCTCCTTACTATTGGTTGCTAGTAATGTAGGGGATGGAGGAGAGAGGGGGGAGATCACAAACACAAAGTTAATATACAGTATGTACACCGATCAGCCATAACATTAAAACCATTGGACGGTGGACAGGGGTCAGCATGGGCACTCTGACCGGTCTGCGGCTACACAGCCCCATACGCAGCAAGCTGCAATGCACTGTGTGTTCTGACACCTTTCTATCATAGCCAGGAAAGGAAAGGAAGGAAGGAAAGGAAAGGAACTTTATTTGTCACATACACATACATGCAGTGAAATGCTTTTTTCGCATACCCCTGACTAGATATACACACACAACCTATTACACCACAAACATGCATTTTTCAGGTCAGGG
>OOFE01044870.1:29641-50423 GCA_900323365.1 Monocentris japonica | reverse complement strand
TGTGCTACAGTAACTCTTCTGTGGGATCGGACCAGACGGGCTAGCCATCGCTCCCCATGCGCATCAATGAGCCTTGATGCCCATGACCCTTTCGTTGGTTCACTGGTTGTCCTTCCTTGGACCACTTTTGGTAGGTACTAACCACTGCATACCGGGAACACCCCACAAGACCTGCCGTTTTGGAGATGCTCTGACCCAGTCGTCTAGCCATCACAATTTGGCCCTTGTCAAAGTCGCTCAGATCCTTACCCTTGCCCATTTTTCCTGCTTCCAACACATCAACTTCAAGAACTGACTGTTCACTTGCTTCCCAATATATCCCACCCCTTGACAGGTGCCATTGTAGCGAGATAATCAATGTTATTCACTTCACCTGTCAGTGGTTTTAATGTTGTGGCTGATCAGTGTATGTATGCATATAGCATGTATAAACTAGGCTTTAGTTGATTAAGCCATATCCCTGTTCACTCTCAGGATCAATACATCACTTAACTGAGAGAAGAAGACTAGTGATGGAGATGGTACTGAATTATTTAACTGAAGTAGAAATTTACACTCAACATATTTAAATCAAGTACCTAATCAGTAGTAGGGCCCCTTTGCTTTCAGAATAGTTTCAGTCCTTGGAATGCTGTCATACAAGTCCTGAACTTTGTTCTGGATGTTGGACCATTCTACAAGAAGGAACAATGACTGTCCCAGAGGTGTTGGTTCAATTCCGTGGGAATGTTGGAGGCCATAGTTTTGTGGTGTTAAGTGACTATCCTGTTCTGTCCGCCTATTCATGTTGGTGAGCTTCAGCTTGCGACCACTTTTCCTCTTTGCTGATACTGTTTGGCAGTGTTTGGCGTATGTTGTCATGATTGTCCAAACTGTTCCCTTGCCACATTAAATCATTTTTCAGTTTTTGTTACCAAGGCATCTGAAACTTAGGCACCAACTCTGAGGCCTATTTGGACTCTGTTAGTTTCCTCATGTTGCTTTGAAAACTCATAAATATGAATGGTGATTGTCAGACCTTATTTAAAGGTAACATCCTGCTAATTGGCATTCAACATAATATGACTTGCCTGGTTAACTGTCTTTGTGATTTAGTTACTCCAAAGTTAGTCTTCCTGTGGCGTTTTTGTTATGTTAGCCACCCATAAAGTATTTAAATTCTTAGGTACTTCTCGACTTACGATATTGTGTGCTTTACAAAATTGTCCTTCCAAAATAATTGACTTAACCATTTGGGTATTGCCCTCAACTGAGCTGGCCCGGACAGCTCAGTTGGTAGAGCATGAGACTCTTAGTCTCAGGGTAGTGTAAACTGTAATTTGTAAGTTGCTTTGGATAAAAGCTTCTGCTAAAAATGACTGTAATATATGACCATCAGCACAGGTTTTGTGCATATTTAGAAAGCTAGTATCAATTGCTTGTGGTGAGGACTTAACAGTTAGGAATTGCAATTTACTCACGTAAATTTAGGAGCAAACACTCAAAGAAATTACCTTTTGGAACCTTGCTTTTGTTTCGTACATCTATCTGACAAGACAGTGTTCATTGTAACTCAGAGTGTAATATTCAATTTCTTGTTAGGTTTACTTGCAGCACAAGTGCAGGATTATCTGCCCGAGACAGTTGAAGGTGTCAGAAAGTTAATTAATTGTTAATTTGATATTGTTTCAAAAATGTTAGGCCTGACAGTATATATATTGAGTACATAGCCCAGATGTATTTGTGGATGTGCTCTCTGTTGTTATCCATTAATGCTGATGAAAAATGCTGAATTTGGGGGAAAATGCATCCAAAACAATTACACACACTATTCTGCAAAACTTATGAAAATGCAAATCAAATATCTATGCAAGGTCATTTAAAAATTGTCAATTTCCTGTGATTTTTGCAGAATATTGATCATTTTACTTTCAGGAGTTTAGATGAAAATTAGCACGCTAACACCCCTACAGAAGTGTCTAATTTAATACTGGTGTTATTATTGTGGTGCTTGTGCACATGGTCACATTGGTGTGATTAGCCGTTTACAATGTCTATTATCTTAATATTCTCCTACTGATCAGGGCATTCTGAAGAAAAACTTTTTTGCATTCAGGTTGGGGCCACTCCAGCTACTCGTGTCCAGTTGAGCGCATTATATGAGATCTTTTTATTTGCAGTAAGAATCACCCCTATTATCAAATTAATGGATTATTTAACTGTATATAAATATAGTAGCTATTAGAGACTAAACAAAAGGGTTTATACGAAATTCTTAAAACTTGGTTAATAATTTCATAGGATACTTTCAGCATATTTTTGTTTCATGGAAGTCATAAGGGGTTTATATAAAAGTTGAATTCTCTTAATATTTAGCTTATTTCCCACAAGTTCTGTATTACCCCCAATTAGCTAGTTAGATTCATTAAAGACACATGTAAATCAGGAAACAATGTAGCTAATAAAAACTTGGTATTGATAATGTGCCAGGTTGAAATTCCCCTTAACTTTCTACCCGTTATTCTTGTTTATATATTGGAATGGTTAATAGAGTATTTTTATAATAGTTTTGTTTTGATATTTTTCCTCCCTTTTTTATAAGTGATTTTCATAAAAAGAAATTCCAGGAATGTTTGGCACTTCCACTTTGACTGTGTTCCAGGGTTATATATACAAAGCCTCTTGGAAAAGTAGCACTGATGTAGGATCACTGGTTCGGTCTCATTGCTGTATGAACTCTCTGACTGAGGAGGTAAACTTGATTTGATCAGTGCTCCTATTTTGAGATACTTGATGTATATGAACAGATTTTTTTCTTTCTAGTACCAAGACCAAACATTTGTGGCAATTTTGATAACATTGAATGTTTTACTGCTTGTTTCACATTATTACTTTTAGACTGTGTTGTGTACTAAGTTGGTTGTCCAATTTACTGTGTTACATTATAATGTATGATGTAGTGATGTAGAATATAATAATTGGACTGGAAGCAAAATAAATGATGCTTAAAATGATTTTTGTTTGTTGGCTGTCTTATATCCTGTATATCGTCCTGCATTAGTTTGTGTGTTTGCATGTGTTTGTCATATTCAATATATCCTCTAGCTTTCCCTAATGCATCTAAAGTCCATCAACAACAACCAAAGGCAACAAATGGGTATAGAATGTCCACGGTAGTGATCCACAATCACAACAGAGGGCAGAAGTGATCCAATGCACTGTGACATCTATAGATACATCTCTACCAATTCTTCCCAAGTTGTGTTAAAAATCGGAGGACTAAATCGCTACTATTCCACTTTCTATTACCTGGACCAGCTTATGCTGGAGACAGGTTGTGTAGTGGAGTCTGCACTCCTATTAAAAAAATGGCATGGCTGGAACAAACCCCAGATGACAACAGAGCTCTTGTTGCTGATCTACAGTGGAACTGTAACATCTTTTTACTGTCAATTATTATAGACTTAATTTGCTCTTCGCATTCTGACAGATCTGCCATGCTTTCTTGTTGATTGTATGCTGCAACAGCTTTGCCAATAAATATTTTCCCTTCCATTTCAACACTCCTCCCTCAACGTTCTGTCACTGTCTTGCCACTTCAGAGATGGGAATAGAAAGTTGGCGATGTGCAAGAGCATCTTGGCAATTCCATTGTTATGGATGTGACATTTGAAATAAAAATGACAAAATAGTTTAAAAAAACAACTTTTAATAACTAAAAGTTCTAGGACTGTGTCTTAGAGGTGTAGTGAAATTCAGATTTGCTTTTAAGCCCACAATTACGTGGTTTATACATTTCAATATAGACGGTGTAGATTGGTGACAGGTAGGTTGACTTGCAACCTGTGGTGTCACTTGAAGGTCTGGATTATTATCAGGTAGTTGCTGTTCATGTCCAGGACCTGCCTGGCCCTCCAAATTCAGTCAGGGTCCTTCCACACCCTGGCCGTACTAACATAACCTTCCACAGGTGGTAGAACATCCATACTTGATGTGTAAAAAGTCCTCTGATAGATGAGCGCTGGGGCTGAATGGGGGCTTGGGAAATGGTCATATAGTCCTCACAGAGACAGTAGCCTAACAAAGCTGGCAGATCCAGGGGAGATGCTGGCAGTGCAGTAAATGGACTGGAGAACTAAGTGATTTAACATTGTTTTGTAGTATCACAAAAAAGGAAACATTTATGGCATGATATGGTAAGTCATAATGGCTAAGTGGAGGATTGAAGGCACAGGATGCAGATAAATTGTCAAAACATCCTCTGATATGGGGATGTAAAGGGAAATTGCACCCACTGATACTCTGACATTTATGTATCATGAGTCTGTGATGTTCAATGCATTCCTGGGGTTATTTTGTGGTGAAGTGTTGTAATTTTCATGTTGGTGTACCCACTTTCCCTCAACTTACTTCTACCTCAGTTAGTGATTTCCAACATTTCACAAAATAGTTTCGACAGCCCACAGAGAACTCCCTGAACTTGTTGCGTCAGGATGTGCGATAGAGAAGAGCAAGAGAACAGGAGTTTTTCCAGTCGTGAAAATGTGAGAGTTGTGCCCATTACTCAAATGCATGGGGATGCAGGAATGCAGGAATTGGTATTTTTGCCTCTTCTACGATTTCTCCCTGTACATCAGTGCAAAATTGTGGGTCTAGAAAGAAGCCCTTGCTCTTTGATTCTGTGGGGCTGACACCAAAATCTTTCTGCTATCAAACTCCATTGTAATACCAAGAAAATACATCAAAATGTGCATACATGCAAGCTAGATTGCCATTAGCTGTTTGTTTTATTAAACAGAGCTAGTGTTTTGGGTTGGATTTCCCTGTTAAGTACACATTACAACACAAAACCTGCTCCCATTGAAGCTGCATCATAGGCTACTTGAGAAAGTCTAGAAAGCCTCCCTTAACAGATTTTTCTGCAGCACTATGCGCAAAGGCCAAACTATTGAGTCACAAATTGTGAGAGAATGAGATATCAGACACATGACACAAAAGTGCTGACGAAAGTAAATCTGTTTTATTCCTGTATTTGGATAAAAAACAAAATTCATATTGCCAAGTTGCAGACCGCACGACAGATACGTCATACTCCACAGAGTCAGCAGGAGAGGCAGCTGCCTTATTGAAACTGAAGTAAACTCCTGTGTGCTTTCCTATGACACAGGAGTTGTAAAATTGTAACGTCAAAATCAAAGTTCAAGCCATTGGCATAAAACTTCATATCCATCAAATTGTATATGGACTGAACGGATTTGTGAATGAATGGTTTATTTAGCTTGATTTGGTTCTGTCAGAGAGGAAGGACAGAGAGAATTAAATTATTACATCCGTCTTGTTAAAACGCCATTTTGG
This sequence comes from Monocentris japonica, assembly GCA_900323365.1. Taxonomy (NCBI): domain Eukaryota; kingdom Metazoa; phylum Chordata; class Actinopteri; order Trachichthyiformes; family Monocentridae; genus Monocentris; species Monocentris japonica. The sequence continues at coordinate 45,089 of OOFE01044870.1, read as the reverse complement.
AGCCCAGGCAGAGTAGTCTTGCACATGCGCAGTGTGGCAATGTGTGACGCCTCTTAGAGGTTAATAAGGTATAAATGAACAGAGGTGTAATTTAAAATTATCTGGTGAGTAGCTATACATTTGATGTAAATCGTGATCAACTGTTAGTTAAATAAAAAGTTTTTTGATTTTTTTTTTCTTGCTTTTGTCACTACAGCTCCCGGGCAAGGCTTCTTCCGGTTTCATGCTGCTGTGCAACTTCCTTTCTGCTTGTGATACCTCAACGTGAGCACGCGTTTGTCTTTCTAGCTCAAGTGAGTTGCTTATTTAAATCTTACAAATACATTTTTGGAGTGGAGGAAAAAGTATAGTATACCACGGCACATCAATATAAATAACCACCCCGAATAGAAGAATCATGGAGACCGATATCTTAGGTCATTAATTGGTTTACAGCACGCTAACAGCAGTAGCTAGCTAACAGTAGACCGAAGAACAAGCAGCCGCCACATGGTTAATGAGCAAGTATAAAATAGTGTAACTCTTCTCATCTCTCTCGTTTTAAAAAGTTGGTCCGCTAAACTTCAGCCGACTTGCGCATCGGAAACTTTATTTGCTGCCAAGTTGCAATTCTCTGAGCCCAGGTGCATTCAGGCATTGTTAAGATAACGTTAGTTATTTCAAGATTTCTTTCAGACAACCAACTGTTACGATGCTAATGCGGCAGAAAATAAACACTGTTTGTACAACGTTATATTATAATTATTAGTGTGTAACACTCACTCCAGCTCTGATCCAGGACCCTTTGGTAATCTTAAGTCGTATTCCCAAAGGGTCCTGGATCAGGGCTATACTCAATCTAGCTATTAAATCAAATTGCCTTTTATCCTTGCAAATTGTTGCAACTAAAGGAATAATGCAAAAGTCATTAACACCATCTTCCAAATGTGATATATTTGTATTACTACTTCTAGTTAGTGTTGTGCTTGTAATGCATTTTCTCAGTTTGACTGAGTCCTCATGGTCATTCTTTTGGCAGGATGCGTTACGTTGCTGCTTACTTGCTTGCTGCCCTGGGTGGTAATGTTAGCCCCCAGTCCAAGGACATCAAACAGATCCTGGATAGTGTTGGCATTGAGGCTGATGACACTCGCATGGAGAAGGTATGAATCATGTCAAATTCATTCGTTTTTGACATTGCAACAGGAATGCTTTCGACGTGGGCTGGCATTACCAAGACATGTTGTCACTGCAGTTGTCATCTCAACATGGAATCAAAAGTTCATCCAGATTTGCTCTGTTCCACAACAGGTCATCTCCGAACTCAGTGGCAAGAATGTGAATGAGGTGATCGCCCAAGGTGAGTGCATCAGTTTGTCTGCATGAGGGTTGGAGTGTGTATGCATGCATGTAGAAATTAATTTTTATTACTATCATTGGGCCTGCTGAAATTATAAGATCAGTGACATTTAGCCTAATACTAGCTTAAAGCTGCAGTAGTTTGAGTTTTGTTTTTAAAATACACCCATCTTATCAGTCTAAATCATGACTTGGGACAACATTAGATTTGCTTAAATCCATTTCTGGTGTGTGGTATAATTACTGGTGGGAGATCTTGGTGCACAGGAGCGATTAATTGAAACTTAAAAGTGAATGCCAAACATACTCTAAAAAAAGTGAGACCGCGCTCTGTGGAAAGAAAGCAGGACTCACCGATGGTTGAACCTGCTGCGAAACATAGTTTTACCTGTTCAATGAAGGAGGTCAATATTAAAGTATTGATATGAGGGTGCCAATCTGCAAATACAGACGTTTGATTTTCTGAGTCTGTGGATGTGAAGCTGATAGGCAGAATGCATGTTCAAGCGCCACAGTGCATGACTTGTATCAAAATGTGTTTTTGCTTTGAGTCTGTTACCACTGTGCTTAATATCTGCCAACACTGTCTCCTCAGGTTACGGTAAACTGGCCAGCATGCCAGCAGGTGGTGCTGTAGCAGTTGCCAGCTCTTCGGCTGCTGGCTCAGGTGGAGCTGCAGCCCCTGCTGCAGGTGAGCATTGCAGCTTAGCACATTGTTTGTCAGCATCACTGTCACTTGGCACACAGTACCTTTTGCCTTCACCTTGAATTGTAATATCATTACATGCTACCTAGTCTGTTAATAGTGTATGTCTAATAGTAGAAATATTTAACTGTGCCCGAACAAACAACGGACCCCAGCCTGACTGGAATTTAAACCTGGTTGGGAATGTACTGTTTAGTACAAGGGCTGAAGGTTTTGTGGTAGTTTCCACTCGGTTGATTGGTAGCTTGCTTGGAAAATCAAAATCTTGTTTGCTGTAAGAGTTACAATTATTGATGCCAGTCTTTTTCTTTTTTTTTTTAATATAGCTGAGGAGAAGAAGGAAGAGAAGAAAGAGGAATCCGAGGAGTCTGATGATGACATGGGATTTGGCCTGTTTGACTAAACGTGTTCAAAAGATGAATAAAGTTGACATAAAACTTGTTGGATTCTTTTTCCACTGCAAATTAGTTTGGTAGAGCTGTGGATATGGTAATGTGGAATTTAAAAAAACTCATTCAGCAAACTAAGTGCTAAGATCACTTTTAATGTGGTGAGAACATTCCCATGGATGCTTTCAATGAGAGAATTTGAACTGCTTTCAGAAAGGACAATTCTTTTATTTGCCACAATATCCTTAATTTTGAAATCATCCATGTGGCAACTGATATGGTAAATTTGACTAGATTATGGTGATGCAAATCGTCTGCACGTAGTATGTTACCTTTCAGGGGGAAATTCTTTTCCTAGTCAATCAAAAATCTTATTTACCCATTTGAAAGACTGACATTGCTGTTTTTTGTGTTTGTCGTGTTGTGTGACAAGTGAATGAGTAATTTGTTCATAGTACGCCAGCGCAACTTTAAGATAACTTTTTGCAGTTATTGACTGTGCTGCCTAATTATTGTCCATAGGATTGGTCAATATGTGACAGAGGCAAGTGATCAACAGGGGGCACTGTTTAGCTTATTTACTGCCCATATTGCCTACCATATATAGTATACCAGAAATGCCTGTATATAGGGGCATAGTCGTCTCAGGTCATTCACATCTCAAGCACTGTACCTTGTTTTTAAGGCGTTTACAGTAAGCTATTTAAAAATACATTCGAGGATGGATGTAGTTTTCAGGAGCAGAATGTGGCCAGGCTAATCAATTTATGGCTATATTTCACAGATGTTTAACTGAGTTCTCTAGCAGTGTTTTGAATGCTCAGTTACTAGTGACATTTTTTACACTGGGCCTGCCAATAAAACTCTTAAACCATACTGTATTTGATATACTGTTGGTGTCCATGTGGCAGGTTCCAGCACTGCTTCTAGCATGCACAAGTTATCTTATAAAGTGTATTGCTCGGGTATGAAATTTTCCATAATAAGCCTAATGTATAACTCATGGCCCAGTATAGCTCCATGGATAGAGCTTGGCACTAATGGATTACATGTTTGCAGCGCTGGCACACATCACACAGACACGGAGCACAGCGCTTTGTTTCTGAGACGACCAGTGAAATTAAAGTGATTTTGACATCTGTTTTGTATATGATCCTGGAGGAAGGAATCACATCACACTCTTCACTTGCTGCTTCTTATCATAGTATGTGCTCAAGATTCCTTCCGAGGTTTTGAATTGGACACATTCAGACTCAAACTGCAAGTAAATACAAATGAATTGCAGTGAGATCCTAAGACCCTTTGTGGTAGTCGGTAGGTAGCTTTTTACATGGGAAATTGAGTTGATTTATACAAATGTTTGTGTGTAAACATGTAAACATTAGTCAGATTGACCTCTGGAATAGTTTTAGCTAACTGGCTTGATGGCTGTGATAGCTAGTCTAAGTTTGCCAAGACAGCATAGTAAGGCCCTCACTACACAATTTCAGAGCAATTGGCTAAGCATGCTTATAATTTGTATTACAACACTATTACATGTCCAATATTAAGTAAATATGTTGTGATACACAATATTCCTTTTGGAATACTGATGTGCATAAACTAATAAACAAAATGTCAAACAACCAAGCAAATCCTGCTTAGGGCCCCCAAAAGTTTAGGGTCGGTCCTGATACCAAGTATCTCAAACAGTAAAAAGTTTTAACTCTTATCAAGGCATGAACACCCATGCTTTTTGAATGAATGAGCCTCTATGTCTCAATAAACTGGTTATTCATTTCCCGGTGTGTTGTCACGGTGACTGTTTCTTAATTCCGGATATTTGAAAGACGACAGCTGGTCAGAAGTTTAAAGTTGAGATCTTGAGCTAGAAGCACTATGTGAGATCCCTTAACCCTTAACACTTGGTGGGCCTAAATATAGTCATTTATAACACAGTCTTGCTTTTGATTGTCTTCAGCCTAAACAGTAGGTAATCAAGGTTTTTCCAGATAAATTCCAAAATTGAAATTTCAGCAAATAAATGCTTTGACCCGGTCAAAAATGCTTTATATGCTTGTCATACATAAAACCTCCTGCACAATCTTTCAAAAAACTACTACTAACATCTGTTCATAGCCAGGAGGAAACCTTGCTGCTTTGTGACAACACTTTGGCATGAATTTATGACCTAGGTGATACAAAATGATACAATACACACAGGAATTGAGACATTGAAACTGTACCTTTTATTATTGTCATACATATGTTGTTGCTGCTGCATTGTATCCTGTTGTCATAATACCTGTCCTGTGTTATTTGTATTTATAATAACATTTTTCTCATTTAATTATTAGTTTAGTTCTAGTTTAATTATTTCCGTAATGTTGTATCTGTCCGAGAATATCATGGAAAACCTAATTATTCAAAGCAATGCAACAATTTGTTCATTATCATATAACTGATGATGTATGATATGCAAACATGTTTGTACAAACAGTGAACTGCTACGCTAAACAAAGAAAGAAAGGAGTACTGATACCCATGACCTAACAGCTGCATTTCGAAAAGAGGAAACTTTGATTCATGGCATGCTTAACAATACCAAAGATAATGAAGAAAGAAGGAAGATGCTCATGCACATGCTATTTCAGTTAATAGAAACCCTAAAATGTCTAAAATTACAATAATAAAAAATATTCATTACCGATATTACATTTCATACGGCGCATGTGCATGAACACCTGCTCAACAATTTTTATTTTTACATTTTTTTTTTACCAATTTAAAGACGTCTGAATCTCACATCGCTGTTTGTCTAAATCAAATAAGCCTCTCACAGAAAGACATAGGTGTGAATGTGAAACACTTCTATATGGAATACCAATTGTGCCACAATAAAATAAACTTTGTTTATTTGTTTTATTTCATAAAGATACTTTTCTGAATTGCACATTTCCCACTGACTGTTGTTTTCCGCATGACACATTTCATTTCATAATGACTCAACACAACACAAATGGGGCGGGGTCAGTCATAGTGCATGTTTGCATGTTCAGACCAAAGCAACAACTCAGCAAATACCGATCGAATTATACATTTTACACCCTTGAATTGAAGTCTGCGAAAGCAGGCATAACTTTATGACATGACTGAAGGTGGAAAATCCATCTCAGAGCTACTTCGAGAGGCAGCCAACTGCTTGGATGGTACGCCTTCTCCTCAACATCAAGGACAGTTACAGCAGTCTGTTACTGCTGAAGCTGTCCCAGGCCCGAACTCGTATCAGAATGGTTTATCTACCTCTGTTGGTTGAAGCGCGATAACCCCTGTTCAAGGTAAATCCTTATTCCCTGTTTGGCAGGGAATAACCACCACTCTTGCGTGCCTGACTTAGCTCTTTTAGCGTTAGTTTACATGACCACTGAGTTTAAAAGGTGTTCTGATGCCACTGTATTCTTTACAGGGAACACAGACATGACAAGATTTCTGCACTCAAAGTTACAAATTGATATTTTCAGTTAATACCGATAGGTTTGTTTTCATTGTTGATACCTTTAAAGATAAAAAGCATTAATTTGTCAAGTTCTGAGTGCATTGATTTTTATTTTTCTCTCTGTAGGCAGGATGATGGGCCATTCATTTCTACACAATGGGCCCTGTGTATCTCTCATAAGTCCTGCTATCATCCATGTCCTATTTGAAACGGCCACGATTGAGATTGAGGACTGTCCTGACAGCTTACCAACAGCTAAATAATTTACTTCCAGCTGTTTTTCCTTAACTGCAGCTGCCAAACATTTCAACACCTGATTGTGACACCAAGTGTATCGCCCTTGGGAAAGACTAACTTTACACCCTGACAGTATATGCCTAAGCATACATACGCTGGAACACAATGGGCAGGCAGCGTCCTCACCCATCCACTGACTAAGATTTTGGGGAGATGGCAGCACATCATAAGTAGCCCCTATAATAAATGTAATTCTGCTTGCCTCCATGCTCCACAACTCTCTCAACTTCAAACTTCTCTTCTCTTCACTCTCCCAATTCACCCACTGTCCTTGTTTTGCCTGCGGCACCGCCTTAGTACATCTTACTACCTCTTCCTGATGATGTACTTCTTCAACTACCATCTTTCTTTTTTCTACTGCTGTTGCCTTACTCCCTCCTTGCTGGTGACCAGGCATCTGCCATCAGACCTCTGGAGCTTGCTCAGAAAGCTGCAGCTCGTCATTGGTTAGAGAGACCGACCCAGAGAGACCGACCCATCACCGGAGGGTTGCTGGTTCGATCCTCAGCACCACCAGGAGGGCACACTCCAGCTGTGAGCTGGTGATTAAAAAATGACTGGTGCCACAGCTACAGTGCCCACCAACACTGCTGAAGTGCCCTTGAGCAAGGCAACCTAGCAAGGCCACCCATTCGTGTTGATTGACAGATGACCACACCATTATGAAAAGAGTCATTATGAAATGAAAAGTGTCATGGGGAAAACAAAAGTCAGTGGGAAATGTGCAATTCAGAAAAGTATCATTACGAAATTAAACAAAGTGCCATTTGGAAATAAAACTTGTCATTATGAAATAAAAATTAAATATATTTGTATTTTTGTGACAATGACATCATATTTCATAATAATGAGTTGAGTATTATTTAATTATTTAGTGATTTCACAATTTATTTACCCATTTATACATATTCCTATATTTATTCATATGATTATTTATTTCATAAAGACATATTTATTTTTTAATTCTGGCACAATTAGTATTCCACACTTCCAGTGACTCCCAGTCTAGTCTGCCTGAAGACTGCTGTGGCAGTAGTCGCAAGTGAGTACTACTGTCTCTATACAACTATATAACTTATATATAAAAACAATAAAGCATGGTCTCCCCCAAGGGTGCAAATTTGGTCTAGAACTCTAATTACGTTACATTTTCACGTGATGGAATATTAACGGAGTGGGGGGAGGTGTGACTTTTAAAAAGTGTGTCGGGGGGAAATCGGGACTTTTTCTCGCTTATTGCTAAATTTACATTACAGGAGAACTCTACGAACGCAGTGACATAAAGTCCTTTGCCGTTGTGATTGGCTGTGGAAGTCTAGCTGACGTCATGTTGTATTCCAGTTTGACTTCGACGTTAGGCACAAAGCTCACGCACTAGCTTTTCGTCAACGGACAGTGAAGGTTACCTGCTTCAACAGTGCTTGAACGGCAACCTTTCTACTGTCTGGAAACACCGCTTCCACCACCACCCAGAAGATAAAATTAGTTACCAAACAGTACTTTGCTGTTGTCGATCGCCATAGTTTATCCGTTACCGAACCACCGTTAGCTAAGTATTTGTTTTGCTAACCACGCATTAGCTAGAGGCTAAGGTGAAACGATTCGGCCAGTTTATCAATCTCTGGACAAGAAGACGTGCCGCCGAGTTTTTGGTAAGAATAATTCATAATCTTGACGTTTTATCCACCAACTGTACATTTGCTTGGACTGACCACTGGCTTCCTCAGCGCATACGCTAACGTTTGTCTTATCAGATCCTTTTCTGACAATGTTCAGCAGTGTAACCATTAGCGTTAGCTTGTTTTTTTTCTATCGTCGTTCGTCCCGGATCCTTGGCTGTCCCCGTTTTTCTTCCGAGTATTAGTTATATTTCTGATCGTGACCTTAAACTTAGTATCCAATTTTAGAGAGTGGTGTGTATAACTCGGTATTGTTTTTCTGTCCATTGTATGATTGCACTTCCCTCGCTGGGTCTTGGCCTTACATGCCATAATGTATTTTACACAGTATTTACGACTCCTCAGACAAACCCATTAGAGGGCTCAGTTGTGATCGAAAATACCTCACTCTTCTGAAACTTCCTCAAGGTTGTACACAAGATATGTATATATGAGTAATATGAGTTGTCTTTGTTCAGTATGGAGTCTGTTTCCTGTGTTTCAGAACCATGAGTTCCCAGGTGAGACAGAATTTCCACCAGGACTGTGAGGCTGCTATCAACAGGCAGATCAACTTGGAGCTGTATGCCTCCTATGTCTACACGTCTATGGTGAGAAAGTTAGATGATAGGAATCCAAGGAAGAATGTGTAGTGTGGGGAATTGACAGACAGCTGACAAGAAAAAAAGGAAGGGTGATTTTTTTTGTGTGGCTGGATTTAATGTGGTGTGTCTTCCAAATGGGGCCAACACGCTCAGTCATTTTGGAGGATGAGGAATTGAGAGAGAGGAGTTGAGTAAGGTAAGGGCAAGGATCCCACTGGTATCTGAAAAAAAGCAATTGTCAGTTAGATCAGCCATTTTCAAGAACAATAGGTTACACATTAATTTTTAAAGGGATCCTATAATGGGTAATCAAAATATTCTTTATTTATATACATATAAAACTGACAATGTTTAACAAAGACTTTGATAAAATTTGATTAAAGTTATCACATTTTCAAAACTTATTTTTTACTAGCTGTTTCTATTAACTTCGCCAATGCATCACAACTGTCCTTGATCTTGATCAGCTCTCCTCACTAACAACTGCTAAAAAGTCATTTAATCATTCAAATGAATTCCATTAATACCATTTAAACTGAACTATATTTATTTGCAAACACTGTGAAGAACATAATTCTTATCTAGAGACACAAACTGAATAATATGGGATCTTTTAGTGTGAGTATGCCATCGGTGCTTATGATAGTTTGGACTTAGCAAAGGGTGAATTTTATGGCTTTGTAATAATACAGGGGCTGAAATTGCTTTTGAGATGTACAGACAAAGGGCAGAGAGTGCATTGCCTGCCCTTGGGTAAAATAATCTTGCTTCATTGTATACACAGCTATCACATCACAGAGCTGTCCACTTAAATGGGTTGTTGTAGTTTTGTGAATCTGTTATTTTCAGCTTTTTTAATTCTATTTCAGTTTAGTTTCTGTTAATTTTCAGAAAGGATTTCAGGTTTATTTTTCATAAATGTTTAATTTTTGTGTAGTTGTTTAGTTTTGTGTTTCAGTGGTCATGCCTCTATGGATCATGTTGGTAGTACCTGTTTTACTTACATATTGACATACAAATGTTTTTTAATTGTCATAGCATCAGTCATGTTGTTTAGCCACTGCACAAGAACTATATTGCTTGGTAGAACAATAACATTTATTAATTAATTATTATCATTTGAAAATATATAATAACTAACTAGGCATCTAGTTATTGGCACTTGTATTACACCCACATTTCAGGACTTTTCAGGCTGTTATTTGTTAGGAAAATGGCTAGTTATGAACTGAAACACCCCCATTCCCTCCTTTACTCTTGACAGGCATTCTACTTTGACCGGGATGACCAGGCATTGCACAACTTTGCCAAGTTCTTCCGTAACCAGTCACACGAGGAGCGTGAGCATGCTGAGAAACTGATGAAAGTACAGAATCAGAGGGGGGGAAGGATCTTCCTACAGGATATCAGGGTATGGAGTGTGGGAGGTTTTTCTGATGTGTTCTGATATGTGTGTACATGAAAGTAAAAATGTGTATTATATGTGCTTTGTGTTTGATATATGTTCATTTTAAATTAAACTGTGGCTGTGAGATAATTTTTTCCCTTGGGTTATCATAAGGCCCATCTTGGGAGGGCAAAATAAGGGACAAGAGATACAGAGGGTGTGAGTGCGTTGTGCCTCTTATCTTTCACTGACATGTAAACACAACCTCCAGAACAAGAGTTAACCGTTAAACTGCGAACTTACTAGGAAAGATAGTTCAGTAAACTAGCTATCTAAATTAGGTTATTGGCCTCTTTTCTCTCGTTGCTCAATGTCTGACTGTGTTCTTTGCCTAATGTGTGTTTCAGAAGCCAGAAAGGGATGAGTGGGGCAGTGGCGTTGAGGCTCTTGAGTGTGCCCTGCAGCTTGAGAAAAGTGTCAACCAGTCACTACTGGACTTGCACAAGGTCGCCTCTGAACACAATGACCCACATGTGAGTATCACATAGCAAATCACCATGAAACATTTTGATACACACTTCACATATTAAAGATAAATTAGCACCTTTGTGTGTAGTCCTTCAATATGCCATGAATTTTTGGCCCACCACCCTGTTCACAAAGGTGAGAGCACACCAATCAAACTTGGGTGTGGCCAAAACTGCAGTGTTTGACCTCTTAGAAAACAAACTTCATTTCAACCTAGTTCTAACTTTTAGTCACTTTCATTTGCTTGTTGCAAGACTAGCAAAATATGTTAGCAGGTGAAAATTAACAAGAAAGGACCTTATCTTCTCTCTCAATTGTTTCTGCTGGTACCACTGGGGAGTTTGAGTTCAATGAGTGTTTGTTTCAGCATTAAATGGATGACATCTTCTTCCCCCGTCTCTTGTTCATTCTGTCAGATGTGTGACTTCATCGAGACACACTACCTGGATGAGCAGGTGAAGTCCATCAAAGAGCTGGCAGACTGGGTGACCAACCTGCGCCGCATGGATGCTCCCCAGAATGGCATGGCCGAGTACCTGTTTGACAAACATACTTTGGGCAAGGAAAGTAGCTAGATGCCTCCACACCACATGGAAGATGTATTCTATATATTTATATCTGTATCTTGCTTCTTAGTTTATCTGTAAAAAGAGTAGGCTATCTGCCTGGTCATTTAAACTGCTCATATTACTCTCTGCTCTTCTAGTTTCAGAGGTTGCTATTATCTACAGTTCACAGTGATACCATAGTCTCCTTGCATTCATATGACTTATTACAACTACGCCACTGTCCCCAGAGCGGTGAGCCATTAAATTCAAAGCCCTACGCTCATGCACTTCTCTTTCTTCAGTCAACTTTATCCATGTCATCACCACACACTTTCCGTGCTTTATCAGGAGTTATCAAACCAAATAAATCGAACCCTCTGGATTCTGATTAGTCTCTGTCGTTCTTGTGTGCTGTCTCAAAATAAAAATATGAAAAGCAATTTGAGTGGTCTAGTTTTAGCTGAACTGAAAAGGGGTAAAATACATTGTATAATCATCAGAGAAGAGACAGAGGGAATGGAGGAACAAGTTGTGATATGTATTCATCAATACAGTTGGTACAGGAGAAGTACCTATGGTTTCATTTCTGTTTCAATGAGTGGTGAAAACAGAAGTTAGCAGTCACCTGTTAAACCACAGCCATGGTTTGAAGTCCCAATTTAGCTTCAATAATGAGAAATGTCAAAATTGTGTGGCAGTGATTCTTCTTTTGATTAGTGGTATATTCACAGGGGAAACATTTTTAAAGGATTGACTTTTCTAAAGGTAGGCAGAAACAAGCCTAGAACAACATTCTGGGTAGATCCTTGCCAGGGTTCCTATGGTCATGGAATAAAAACAAAAATGTTTTCCAGGACTTGGAGAGTTATGGAAAATGGAACATGTGCATATAGTTTTGGAAATGTCATGGAAACCTATTGATCTTTTCCAACCAGTGAACTTTTTAATGGCTGCTTGTCATCCACTTTCCTTTGAGGAGTTGTCACCCAAATCAGAAATTACCAAATCGTAGGATTACTCGTTTACTTCAAAATGCATACACAGCAATAAAAAGTGAAACATGTCCAAACAGTCTGAGACAGTGAAGTCATGTCAGGGGTTGGGCCATCGGGGGCACTACCCATAAGCGTACCATAAGTATACCATGGTACATGTTTTCATGTATATTTTCATTTTTGCCGGCTGGGCCAGTGAAAATATACTACCAGGGCAAGTGGAAAAAAATCTTAACGTTGAACACTGCATGTACATGTAGTACCATGTGCATCATGTTGCACACTGTGGTGGCCGTTGTCTACTAATTCAAAACTAAGACTGTTTTAAAGCAATCTCAATCATGTACTGTCCTTGTCTCAAAAGACTTTTAGCAAAGCACCATAATCTAAATGGATGATATTTTTCTTCTCTGTGCAGGAACATTTTACTGATTTCCTTAAACCAATAGACAAAGAGACCATTTAAAAAAATGGACTTGTCCGTTTTGAGGACGTGATGCTTAGTAAGCTTTAAAGAAGTGGAGTAATCAGTGAGTTTCCAATTGAGCAACATGTCCTTCTTACAGTTAAGTAATATTTTTTGTTTCTGACTCAGACAAAAGTACAAACATCCTCCTTCCGAGAGCGCTATGTTCTGTCATTCGTCACTGTGTTTTCCCCACACATGTAATCATGAATCTGCTGAACTCCTACAGTGCTCCAGACATCTGGCATTGGGAGAGCCCCCTCTAGTGGAGATCTTGAGTAGACAATTTTCACATGCTTTTGCACATCTACCAAGTTGTGTGATGACTGGACAAAGGATTAATGAGTTCTGGCCAATTTTGTGTCCTATTATCCTGATTATGTTGCATTGATGTATCTAGATCCCATTTGCTCTTCCAGGTAGTGTGTCTTGATGAAGTGACACATCTGACAGAATGAACAAGGGACAGAAGAAGTTGCCTCCATTTACAATACAATTTATTATAATAATTTTGGCATGGAAAGAGAAGGTAGCTAAAATGTTTTATGACTTCCAGCCATTTCATGCAGAGCACAGACTCAGACACAACAGATTCATTTCCATATCTTCAATCACCACAATTTTGCTGAATGGATTTATTGTTACGTTTTTGATCAACATCAGAACATTTTTCAGGTACCACTGTATTAGTGAATGTTTAACATATGTACTGTACTTGAGTTCTCAGGAGCTCAATGCAAAAGGTTTCTTACATTTTATTGTTAGGTAGAATTATTTTATCCTCAGTATTTATTGGGAAGTCCTTCTGGTCTGTAAAGGTCGGTATCATCTCCGTTGTGTCCCCAACGATTAGCCTCATGATCAGAGTCCTGATGACCCCGACCACTGATTCCCTGCACCCACTCTGCCATCACTGAAATAGGATTAGGGACATAATATCAGAACTACCAGACAACAAAGCAATGATATTTTCAACAGCTCTTCAAGTGAGATCAATGACAACGTTCTCCAGACTGTAGAAAGATAAATATTCAGTTCCTCTTTTTTTGTTTTAACTGGCATTTGATTGATAACTTTTTTTCTTACATTGTGGTGCAAAAATTTGTTAAATACTTTGTTGCCTTTTCCTCCCTTTATTTTATTATTATTTGATTCCCGATAAGTTGTTTTGTTCCTTTAATTTTCCAACATTTGTAACTGTCAAGTTAAATTATTATAACTTGTCAAGTTAATTTATCAAGTTAAATTATTATAACAACAACAATTTGTTGTTGTGATGTTGTGATATTATCTAGTGTAGTCAAGGTCTCCACTAGAGGTCGCCCTCCTATTGCCAGCAACATGTCTGGAGCCCTGATGGAATCTAAACAGATCCTTGTGATTACAAAATGGGGGAAAAACACAGTGATGGATGACAGAACACTTTGCTCTCAGAAGGAGCATGTTTGTCTTACTTTACTCTGTCTTCTCTGTCAAAACAAAAAAACAAACAACTCTACAAATTACTGCCCTATGAGTAACCCATTTATTGGCCAGGAAATAGATTAGATTAGATTCAACTTTATTGTCATTGCTCAGAGTACAGGTACTGGGACAACGAAATGCAGTTCGGCATCTAACCAGAAGTGCAAATAGCAGTAAAGTGCAGAGTGTGCATCTGTACAGTGGTAGATAAATATGAAATAAACAGTAAGGGCTAGATATGAATATGCTGTAATAGGAAATAGGAAAGCCCTAAAAGTAAACAGTTGTTTACTTGTAAAAATGTACTGTTTGTTTATTGATGGAAGGAAGACCTAAAAATCTCAAATGTGTCTGCACAGAGCGACAAATATAAGATTGTTATTTGCTCAAAGTCTTGTGAGAATATGCCAGCAAATGATAATTTGTGCATTTATGATAATTTGTCCTTTATACAGTAAAATTAGTTTTGTTTTTGTTTTGATGTAGGACATTTAGTTCATTTTGTAATCACAAGGATCTACTTTGTGAGTAAGTTTCCAGTTTTGTCATAAAAGACAAAACTCTGACTTTACTCGCTCTCCTTTTACCAGTATTTATTGTTTCTTGTTTGTTTCACAGTCTTTAACACATTGCTAGCTTGGACCGACTGTTTTAAGGCTCTAGGTATTTCTCATCTCAAATTCATTCAGATTCTTCTGCTTCTGCAGCTAGTGAGAGATTGGTCCAAAAAAAAACACTCAGAGGGCGGGGGTGAAGGAGTGGTGGTAGGGGTTTAGTAAAAAAAGGAATGAATGAGTCGAAGGAAGCCACTGTACTCATCTGCAATTTTCATCTACAGTGTTCTGACTCAGGTATGTGGCCTTCCCTGAATTAGGACAGCATTTTATTAGAATATAATTAATGAATTGTGGACTAGTAACTGAAATCTAATCATTTTAGCTACAATTTCTCAATAAGGTGATATGGTCTGTGCTTTACATCTGGGTCAGTACCATTAGTCAGCTCAATGCAGAGTGATTCAGTGCATCGCTGGCTGGAGTCTGTATTTAACCTCATCAAGTCTAGAGCGTCAAAACAATATCAGTAATTTACTGAGGGATTTGTGGATCATGGATCATGATGTCTATACCTTTTTGATTTGTAGGTAGTCGTAATGGATGCTTAAGTTTTGTTGGCTATTTTGTGTATCATGCTACATGGTAAAAATATTGCAGATATCGTCCATACTTACTGAAATAGTTTTGAAATGGATACAGAAAATATCACCGGCATTCGATTGACTTTGGCAGGGCACTCCTGTTGTTTCTATCCCGTTTTTCTCTGTAGGATCATTTATTATTTCTTATTACCAGACATTTTTCTCTCATGAGATGCGATTACTCCCAATGCATGAGTATTACTTCCTTACTTACTATTAGTTACACTGTCTCTGTCTCTTCACCTCATCCCACCTTGCCCTGCCACTGAGAGATCAGTACAGTAAGTCCATTTATAAGGAGAACAAAGCTAAATGTTAGGTCACAGGTATATAGTTACAAACCTGGTGTGTGTGTGTGTGTGTGTGTGTGGTGTGTGTGTGGGGGGGTGGGCAC
>OOFE01044870.1:19316-29621 GCA_900323365.1 Monocentris japonica | reverse complement strand
CACATAGGCCTATTGTGCTGTTGGAGTCTCAGGGTAAGAATTTGATGCCCCACTGTCCTCTTTCATTTCCACTGCATCACGAGGTCACATCTATTTCTTGATTGGAGCTGTTAATGTAAGTTAAGGTATGATGGAGAGCATAGTTTATACATTATGTGTGTAGATGTCCATGGTCATTTAACAATGGTAGGATCCGTTGTTTTCTCAATCAACATATTTACAGTGGCTCAGGCTGGGCGGTAGTCATTTTGAGAGTGACCTTTCTCTCACTCTTTTTTCACTCTCATCGTGTCTTATTTCTCTTTCTCATGCACACACAGAGGAGGACAAGGAAGGAAGGATTACACAAGGGATGGGTGTGCTTGGAGCAGAAGGAGGGTAGAGTGCTATTCATTTTTTAAGCACAGCAGTGTTGCTGATTTTAATGATTTGCCTCTGTTTATTTCCAGATACTCCATCATCAGTTATCTGACACAATAAGAGGCAGACAAACAAAGAGTTTTGTGTCTCAACCAGATGGCCCACAAGCAAGTCAGGTAGGCCAAGTGGAGAAGCTAATGATGTAAATATTACCCACAGTTCCACGATGAATAGAAAGAATGAAGAACTTTACTCAAGATTAATTATTAATTTTAAAAATGTAAACATTTTGTGAGAATTTTAACACTTAGCCCTCCCACAACTGTCTACCTTTCTGCTTCAGTCTACCTGCTAAGCTAATAAATGGTGGGATAGCAGGGCTGATTGGTGTGACCTGTGTGTTTCCTATTGACCTGGCCAAAACCCGCCTTCAGAACCAGAAGAATGGCTTCATGCTCTACACCTCTTTGTAGGCACAGTGCATCATGCACGCATGAACGTGATCATGCAAACACACGCACACACACTCATCACATTATCTTTGAGTGCAATAGAACTGTGGCAATTGTGTATTATTGTCAGGTTAAAACACTGAGCTGTGTGAGCTATAAATCTGTTCATCATACAGGTCTGATTGCCTTATCAAGACCATCCACTCAGATGGATACTTTGGCATGTACAGAGGTACTTTTATTTCTGTCTATCTGTGAGTGTGCATGTACTGTATGTGGGAGTGTATGCATGCAATCCTGTTATTTGTTAATCTATACCCCTGTTTCCTATAAAAAGAAAACTCTTTATTTCCAATTTTGACCAGGTGCAGCAGTAAACCTGGCTCTAGTCACACCAGAGAAAGCTATCAAACTGGCTGCCAATGACTTCTTCCGCCATCATCTGTCCAGGGATGGGTGAGTGAATGGAGCAAGGAGGGCCTTGCTCATGACTCATCCATCATTTACAGCCTGTAACATAATATTTTGTTTGTATTTCTTCATTATTCTGACTTTTTTTTATTCAAGGCAAAATAAATATACAATATCCACAAACTGTATGGTATGATATACAGAGGATATAAAAAGTCTACACACCCTTATTGAAATTGCAGGTTTTTGTGATGTACAGCCTGGAATCAAGATAATCATGTCAGACCTTTTTCCACCTTTAATGTGACCTTGCAACCAACAAAATTCAAGTGAAAAACAAATAGATAATTTTAGGAAAAAGAATTGAAAATAAAAAAACCTACAATACCCTGGTTACATAAGTGTGCACACTCCTCAACTAATACTTTGTGGAAACACCTTTTGCTTTTATTACAGTAGTAAGTCCTTTTGAATAAGTCTCTATCAACTTCGCACACCTTTGCAATTTTATCCCACACTTCCTTGCAAAAAAGTTCAAGTTCCATCAAAATGCGAGGGGATCTCCTGTGCACAGCCCTCTTTAGGTCAATCCACAGGTTTTCAATGGGCTCTGACTGGGCCATTCCAAGACTTTGATCTTCCTTTTCTGAAGCCATTCCTTGGTTGACTTGGACGTGTGCTTTGGATCGTTATCATGTTGGAAGGTGAAATTCCTCTTCATCTTCAGCTTTCGGACAGATGCCAGCAGGTTTGTGCCAAAATATCTTGATATTTGGAGCTATTCATTATCCCCTCTACTAGAGCCCCTGTCCCAGCTGAAGAGAAGCAGCCCCAAAGCATGATGCTGCCTCCACCATGCTTCACAGTAGGTATGGTGTTCTTGAGTGATGAGCTGTGTTGCATTTACACCAAACATATCTTTTAGAGAAAATGTTCAACCTTGGTCTCATCAGACCATAAGACATTTTCCCACATGGTTTGGGGTGACTGAATGTATTTTGTTGCAAAATTTAGACGGGTTTGGATGTTCTTTTTTGTGAGAAATGGCTTCCGTCTTGCCACCCTACCCCATAGCCCAGACATGTGCAATATATGGGAGATTGTTGTCACATGCAGGGAGTGACCAGTTCCTGCCAGAAATTCCTGCCAGAAGCTCCTTTAATGTTGCCATAGCCCTCTTGGTAGCCTCCCTGATAAGTTTTCTCCTTGTCCTGTCATCCACTTTGGAGGGCCATCCTGATCTTGGCAATGTCCCTGTGGTGCCATTTTTTTTCCACTTATTGATGATAGTCTTCACGGTGTTCCATGGTACATCTAATGCCTTTGAAATTCTTGTATACCCCTCTCCTGATCGGTACCTTTCAACAATAAGATCCCGTAGATGTTTTGTAAGCTCCTTGCGGACAATGACCAGTCGGGTACAACCAAGAAAACTTCAAGGAAATCCTACAGGAACAGCTGATCTTTATTTGGGGTTAATCAGAATCACTTCCATTGATGGCAGGTGTATGGTAGTTACCTTTGGACATGATTTTGAATTTGATTGGTTAACTCTGAACACAGCTACAGCCCCCATTATAAAAGGGTGTGCACACTTATGTAATCAGGGTATTGTAGGTTTTTTATTTTCAATTCTTTTTCCTAAAAATATCTATTTGTTTTTCACTTGAATTTTGTCGGTTGCAAGGTCACATTAAAGGTGGACAAAGGTCTGACATGATTGATCTTGATTCCAGGCTTTACATCACAAAAACCTGCAATTTCATTAAGGGTGTGTAGACTTTTTATATCCACTGTACATACTTAGTGAATATAGGGAATAAATGTCTTGGGCCTGCGTCTTGTTCCATAAGCCTTTGGTGACCTTTTGTATCCCCATGGCAACCAAGTAATAGCTAATGAATTATTGACCAATTCATGCTAGCTTGTGAATTATTAATCTCCTCCTGAGAGTGTGTGTATACTGGTGTATGTTTACCTATGCAGGACAATTATTGACCTGTGCTACTGGGGAGTTAGAATAATGAATTATATTTTATGCCCTTCCATTATTATGATTATGCTACGGAGCCAGAATAAAAGGTTTTATACGTCTTTATGGATGTTGTTAGGATGTCTGTTTTCTGAAGTTATTTTGCACTAAGTTATCTGAATAGCAATGTCAATTTAGTGAACAAGTCTGACCGAATTAAGAGAGAGAGAGAGAGAGATAGAGAGAGAGAGAGTGCATGGGTGTGTGCATTTCTAAACAAAAAGTAACTGGGCGAACTGGGGCATTTTCCATAACTTTCTGATGCCTGGAAACCACAATTGTAGAACCCTGTACCGTTAATGTCTGTACCCCCTCCCCCCACTCTCCCAGGTGCATGTTTCAGATGGTCTACTGCTGCTTGTTGTATTTGGGCCTCTGTTGTTGACCCATCCCGTTTCATTGCGGCAGCTACAAAAAGTAAACACAAAAAACATGCAGAAGTCAGTTTGCAGGCGTATTGCAACATCAAGTCTTTAAAATGTCATCTAATACAAAGTAAAAGCATGATGACATTTACCAATACATAGGATATTATGTAATTATCCCTTGTTCAGTATCAAAGACACAAGCCACTGGCGAAGACAGATAAGATTTTCCCTCCTAATGATGTATTATCTTCATGCACATGTTGTAGTTACATAATGATGACTGTAAAATGTGCAAATAATGTTAGGATAGCTAGAGCTCATACCATGTCTGTTACTCTGTGGCTTGTGCTCTCTAGTGTGCACTGTCAGCAGTTGAGGCAAAGTACTTCCAACCAAATAAGTCATATGCCATTCAGACTATATAAGGAAAAGCTTTGTCCAGCAGAAAATTGTTGTTGAGTTTGGTTTCATTAAAATAATCTTCCTAATAAAGAATTCACCTTTAAATTAATTCATATGACAATTTTTCATGAACAATATATTAAACAGCATGACATCAACTCATGATGGTTATCACACGAGGTTGTGGTTGAGGCTACATGAAGTCTATCTCAACGTCTGGTGTCAACTGAATCTGTTTGTCAGTGGACATCCAGAAGCCAGCCTGGCCCGATGGACGAGTCTTGTACGTCCACAGATGTCGCCTGCTCACTGGGTTGTGACTGTACCTGAGAGAAATCAACCGCCATGTCTCATATCTCTCTCTCTCTCTCTCTCTCTCTCTCTCCCCCTCACTGGCTCTCTTTGTCTCTCTGTCTGCCTGCCCACCTCTCTTTTCAGTCAGAAGCTAAGTCTGTTGAAAGAGATGCTGGCAGGCTGTGGTGCTGGTATGTGTCAGGTATGTACATGAAGTCCAGCTGGGCTCTGTCAGCCAGCTATCTTCTGGCCCCATGTGGTACTGGTCAAACACCCTGAATATTATCTGGAAGTTCATTATTAATTGAAATAAAAAAACTGAGAAATCAAATTAGAATTTTCTGAATCCAAAGTACTGAAAAGTACCACACCTTATGGCATAAGCTCAGTGCTTAACTCAGTGAGTAGGCTTGGCTGGCAATGGACTACCATGCCAAACGTCGACTGGCTTGGAAACATAGCACTTTACTTTTTAAGGACCTATGTATAGGATGAAACACAGTGGTAGTGGTGCAACAGCTTCATGTTCCTTTGCTTCCACTGAAACAAAAAAACAGGCATCATACCCTTGGTGATCACACTTTCCATAACTTGGCTCTGGAGAATCCAAGAATGGTGCACCTTTTATCATAATAATGATAAACATAATTACCTCATAATATTGGTTTGCAAACATAAAATTTAAAAAGCTATATATGTAATTGAAAGAAATGTTTAAATAAATTTGGGACTCTTTTGGCTAAACTGACCGCATGCACTCGTTGGTTTAACAGGCTTTTTCAAGCCACTAAACGTTCAGACAATAGTATATCTGGCAGAGGTGAATTTGATCTTTTGTCCAAGATAAGCATAGGTGAATGTCATTTTTTTGTCTTGAGGGTTTCTTACCATTCTGAATGAATAACACAGCCTATGCATCTCATCATATTTCCCTTGTCTTCATGCATATGCCTCTATGTCCAGGTCATTATTACTACTCCCATGGAGATGCTAAAGATCCAGCTGCAAGACGCAGGGAGGATAGGTAAGCTGGCCAGAGAAGAGCTCAGACCAACACATCAAATGCCTAGAAAATTCAGAATAAGACTTACTGTGAGTGTGTGTTTGTGCATGTGTGCGTTCCTCCAAATCCAGAGGCTCAGAGAAGGCTGATGCCCCAGGCAGCTGAGGTGTCTCCTCAGTGTCCAGTAGAGGCAAAGTCCCCCACTGCCATGCAGATTACCCGGGAGTTGCTGAAGACCAAGGGCATTGCTGGGCTCTATACAGGCCTAGGAGCCACTCTGCTCAGGTACAATTTCATGATCTCAAAAACCCAATAGAAAAAAAAAAGTTTTTCATTGGGACTTGGTCATTTTTGACATCTTTGACAGCAACTCATTGATTAGGCCTGAACAATACATTGCTGAATCAGACATTTGCCATACATTGAAGAAGTAATACTGGAAAGATTAATTTGTTAGTATGTTTATTTGATATTTGTTTCAAATGTATTTGTTTTATCTCTGGCAGGGATGTGCCATTCTCCATCATCTACTTCCCGCTGTTTGCTAACCTTAACAGTCTGGGGAGGCGTGAAGCTGACAGCCCTGCACCCTTCTCCTGGTCTTTCCTATCAGGCTGCCTGGCTGGCAGCACTGCTGCTGTGGTTGTCAACCCTGTGGATGGTGTGTGTGTGTGTGTGTGTGTGCGTGTGTGCGTGTGTGTGCTTGCATGTGTGTGTGTTTATGTGTGTGTAGGTGCGTGTGTGTTTGTTTTTATAGTTTGTTTATTTGTATTAGAACAGATACAAACATACAGAACACATAAGTTGCAATGTGCCTCAATGATTATGCTCATTTCAATCATCACTCCCTTGATGGGTTTTTGTTTGACAATTTGAAAAATACATCAGAATATGTTGAAATTCATTACAAATACCCCAAAATGTAGGAGTTTTAAATGAGATTTAAAAGAAAATGGAAAATAAATAAAACAACATATTACATTTTAAATTACGAAAATATTTAAAAAAACAAAACAATAGTGGAAACACAGAGGACCATATTCATCTAGTGAATATCTGGAATTAGTTGTTAAACGACCAAAATAATTCACACTATGTACTAAGAGTATATATATGGTGTGACAACAATTTGAGAAAACATTCCCAAATGCTGTGCGAACAAGATATTCAGATGTATTTCAATTTCATATGAGAATTTCTCAACGATGTAAACATTTTGATTTGTGTCAGTTCTAAATAATGTATTCTTGAACAAGAAATATCAACTGAGTAAAAAAATCTCTTCGTTTTTGATAAATAATGAAAACAAACAGTTTTTGGTAGTGGACTCTGACTTTTGGACCTCACTGCAGTTTTCGTGTTGAGAAGCATGTTGATATAGTCTCTTAATATTTAATGTGTAGTGGAAGTCGAGCCAGGAGGCCACTATATTCATGCCTTGTGTTAGTTTCATAAACATAAACAATCATACCATTGCCATACATTTCAGAATCAGAACCACACCACAATTTGTCTTTTGGAAAGAGGATCTATTGTTACCGCTGACAATGTTCAGCCCATATACTATGGGGTCAAAATCAAATCAATGACTTATTAGTCAATCAGAAATTATAAAATCATTTGTGTGCAAAGACTGTCAAAATTCACAAGTATTATTTGTCCACAAATCCATAAGCTGTATCTGTAATCTGGGAGTTATGTCTATGTGTGTGAAGATATTTGTACCTAAATGAACAATTTCAAGAAGAATAATAGTTAGAAATTACTCCTTGAGTGTTTGCTACTTATAATGTGCAACCAACATGTGATGCACATATGAAACATCTTCAGCATCAATTACTGTAAAAGCTTTTGTTTGAATGTTGCTACTCATAAAATGATTTACTGTATTGACATGACAAGATGGTTTACAACACTGACATGTGCATTATACTTTATGTGCTGCAGTGATTAAGACCAGAGTCCAGTCTGTGACGAAAGAGAACCAGGAAGACATCTATAGAGGAGTAACAGACTGCATCAGGTATATTCTGACGATGTGTTCTTAGGCAAAATGTTTGTGTATGCATGTGACTTTATTTCAGATATTGCATTAGATTTTCTCCCTGTTCCTTTACGTGGGCTATGAAAATATGTGTACAACTGGGTAAATAATGGTCTATCTCTATGATAATTTAGACAAGAGAAAAGTAGAACAACCACCAAGATGTGATCTACAGGAAAAGGTTGGCTGTTAGTTTTATTGAGCCATCAGTCTGCTTGAAAGTGACACAATTTTATATATAATTTTGCTCTCACTTTTCATTTCTGGCGATTTTACTAAGCTGTTTATGAACTGCAAACTAAGGATATGATAATGATGATGAACTAGGGAACCTCACTGAGAACCCAACTGAGGTTGATTGTGTGTTGATTTGTTGTGCTAGAAGATGGACCATATTTTCTGAACTCAATTGATGTGGCCTTGCAGCATAGAGGCAGGGGAACGCATTGCTGTGCCATACCATGTTGGAGGCTCCTGGTGTCCCGGCTGAAAAAAACATTCTAGGGCAATTCTTGCTCTGCAGAGCGTTTCAGCGTTATGTAATGAGAATATCATTTACAGCATATCATGATATCGAGTTATAGCGCTGAAATAATTGAAATAATAAAATCATGGTTGTCTGATGGATTGCTATGCTAATTTCTACTATTTATTCGTTTCATATCATCATCTGCTCATTTTGTAGGAGGATCCTAAAACATGAGGGTCCCTCTGCCTTCCTGAAGGGAGCATACTGCCGTGCTCTGGTCATCGCCCCACTCTTTGGTATCGCACAGGTTGTCTACTTTCTGGGAGTGGGAGAGTTCCTCCTTGGCTTCTCGTGAACAACTGATCTGGCACTTCTATGTTGTGTTTAAACACAAAGGCCTATGTGCAAGGCCTCAACTGAGGGTTGAGGGCATTCTTTGTGTGTGTGTGTCTGAGACATTTACATTATACGATTCAATCTCAGCCTTGTGATGCTTCATTTCTCAATTTCTTGTAATCAAGAAATCTCAAGTTTGACAAAAGTTTGAAAACCAAATTTGTCAAGATACAAATGACCCTGCTGTTTAGATCAGTTACCTGTATCAATATGATTGTATTCTATATGTTATGTATTGGCGTTCCTGCAATGCTTTAGTTTACTGAGATGTAGTTGTTTTATTCTGTTTAAATATAAATAATGTGAATAGACAGAGCTACAACTTTGCTGGCATGCAGGTGTTTCTGCCAGTACATTTGAAAGTACATTAAAACAGATTGTAGACTGTAGTTACCAGGGAAATCACCCAAGGACAGCATAAGTTAGAAAGATTTGTCTCATCCTATCAATTTCTCAAAATGTATAAAGATGGTTTTAATGTATGTTTATATGGCTGAGAGTTGTTTTGGCCATAAATGCCTTCTTTTGTGTACTTCCCTGAGTGTGCTTTTATAGATGCTGATCACACCAAACTCAAAAAAAGACACATTGGGTGAATAACAAAAGTGTTTTCTTGTCTGATGGCTTTTCTACAAAGCTCTTCAATAAAGATTAGGAGGAAGCAACGAGAGAGAGAGCAAGAGATGGTGCGAGAGAGAGAGCGAGGGGGGGGGGACAGAGAGACAGAGAGAGATAGACAGAGAGAGGGAGACAGAGAGAGAGAGAGAGAGGGAGACAGAGAGAGATAGGAGGATAAATCCATTGACTAAGGGGAGAAAAGTGATTGTACCTGGAGGTTAAGAATGAGGAGGCCAAATGTCAGTTATTTGTGCAGAGCATGGAGCTGGACTGTCAAATGGCCACAGAAGGTTGCTTGACTGTCAGTGAGTTTTTTTTATCCAGAGCACACAATGGAAGAAAATATAGAAAATGGCTAGAAATAACTTTCTACTGTAAAAAAAATAATAAGTAGGCTGTATCCTCTCTTCAGTTTCTGTCTGACCACTGAATCTCATCCACATGGCAGACAATGTTCTCCCTGGCGAAGCAGCAGGGGAAGTCTCGCCTGCCATGATGGATCCAGCCCTGGATGGACCCTTTGATGCTCTTCCTCCTCCTCCTCCTCTTACCCTCATCCTTACTTTCCCTACCTTTCTCTGCAATATTGCCAATCTATTCTCTAATCTCCAATCTAACAGGAGAGCTCAGCTTTGGCCCGCTGCTCTGATTTGTTATTGAATAATCAAGCAACTAGTATTTGTATCTGTGAGTAGTGAGTGTGGCCAATTGGTGATTTTAATTTAGCATTTTGAATGGCAGTGGTTTCCACGTGAACACAAGAGATTTTGGTTTTGAAGACTTTACCGAATACACAGAACTGTGTACTGTGTTTTGCACAAAGCAAAGATGAGAATTTAGAATTGCAGTCCGACTGAAAAGCAGAAAATGTTATTGTGCATTTTTGCAGAATTGGTTTAAGGGTTTGGTACATGAGTGTCAGGTTTTGGTTATTGTGTCTCAAGTTCCAGTGCTAAAAATTAAGAAAAACTACAAGCAGACGTTATGGCAAGTACATAACATGACAACATGGCTCTGTGGCAAGAGAAGTGCCAAATACAAGTGAGAAGGGGAGACAGTACTACCCAATGCACACAGTACAAAGACAAACAAAACCTTTCACATAGTGTAAATGACAGTGCAAAACATCCATTCAAACAAAAGACTATATACTACAACATCAGGAGGATTCGCCCCTTCCTCACTGATGAGACGGCGCAGGTGCTCATCCAGGCTCTTGTCATCTCCCGCCTGGACTACTGCAACTCCCTCCTTGCTGGTGCCCCGGCGTCTGCCATCAGACCTCTGGAGCTTGTTCAGAAAGCTGCAGCTCGTCTGGTGTTCAACCGCCCCAAGTTCTCCCACACTACTACCCTTCTCCGTTCTCTACACTGGCTCCCTGTAGCAGCTCGCATCCAGTTCAAGACCCTGGTGCTAGCCTATAGGGCAGTGAAAGGAACAGCCCCCTCTTACCTCC
>OOFE01044870.1:2958-15802 GCA_900323365.1 Monocentris japonica | reverse complement strand
ATGTCTAACACACCTAGAGCATATTTTCTGAGGAATGAAAACAGACTGCATGATGATGCATTAAATAAATTCCATGCCTGTGAAAGAGGAGAACCAATGCAGGATATATTGAGAGACCATCTGCTTTATGTACACACACAAAAATCACATAGAGTTCCTATCAGAGAGATGGAGAGACGTAGAGGGAGAGAGGTGCCAGACAGAGATCCCAGTAATGGAACAGTGAGAGAGAAGTGATACCTTCCAGTCAAAAGGTTAACCATAGCACAGGAAGAGGTTCTGGGCCAGTATTGCTTTGGAAGACATGTTATTAGCTTCAATCTTATGGCAATGCCACTGGTTACTTCTGGTACTGAACATTCAAGATTAAGCAATCCTAGATCGTAAAGACGGCAAACCGAAAATTAGACAAAGACAGTCGTGGTTTTTCACTGAATCACCTTTTAAGTCCATTTATTAGTAGGTGGGAGAGCTCTTCTCCTCGCTGGGAAATGGTCTCATGCAAAGTGGGTTTCCAAGCTTTTCCTTTTTGACTTTGTCAAACCTTTAAGGTAAATTTAAGGTAGTCTGTCTCTGCATGCAGTAACCTCTGTGCTTAGTGAGATGTAGGCTATTCCCATGTTGATACAATGGGTTTTTTAATTCATAAAATAGGACCTAGACCAAATAGACTTGGGCAAATACTTGTTATGGCATGTTTTAGCATCGAGTTTTAGATATAATACAGGTGGGGTTTCCCACAGAAGACAAGCCAATGGGTGCCTTAAAAGTCAAATCAATGACAGGAAAGTATTTGAAAGTCATACTTACGTGTGATTGGCACATTTCTTGACTCCTTGACTCCACCAATCTCTAAGCAGGTTGAAAGAAATGGTAAGAATAATTTGCAGCCACTCTTTGACCCTGGTCTGAATAAAATGTACACGAGTATAATGATGGACCCACAGGATAACATCCCCATGAACCTGGGGAAATGCCGTTGATTTATGTGTAACACTAGAGACCGCCAGCGAGCCACGTCATTCGTGTAGCTCCGGGCAAACGTGAATGGTGCGTAAGTGTGCCTTATCGTCTGTAGGCCTACTGGCTGTGATGGTATGATTCTAATAACGCAGATCGAGTTTAATGCCATTAGCCTCTCACTAATCAAAAGCTTGATAGACATACCAAAATATGAAGGAGCCATAAAAAACTTAAGCAGTCTGATAGGTGATCGTGATAGGCATCCGGGCTGGGGCTCCCAAATACATCGGATCATGAAGATTCAATTTCTTCCACACCGAGCAAGGACGATCGTAGTTTCTGAGATGCTTCTGCCTGTTGTTGGGGAAACATCGATCGATCCCAACCTGTCGCCTATACTAATCTATAGGCTACATTTCTATTCAAACCATCAGGTCATCGAAGCACATTATTTTTCCCAAGCAGGCTATGCTTAATTATAAATAAATGTACACAGGTTGCTATAAGTTTAAACATATTTCTCTGCTGATGCGCCCACAGCCAGTTCTTTACATTGGTTTCCACCTGTGCTTGATAGTAATACTCGCTTCTCTTACTGGCCATCAGCCACAGACAGACTTCTACAATTAAATCTACTATTTATCGTTTAGGATAGCTGTCATAATTACCTCACTATCACCAAAACGTGGCTGCAAAAAGCATTTCATGACCATGTAGCCTACTGTAAATAAGAACAATATAATGGCCCAAGCAATGCGAACAATCAACACTTGCAGGCTACTTCTTTTTACAAATGTGTATCATTTCATATGATATATGATACGATATGATAATCATTGTAAAGCTGTCCAAATGAAAGTGAGCGCAAAGTCTCGGTGAGATGGGATGGTGGAGACTGGAACCTCTGGGGGAACGGGCATCGTTGAGGGCGCGCGGATTCATAGCTCCAGCTGTGAGTAGACCAGCTCCTACCGACTTATTTCACGTCACCCCGCCCGTCTGCTGTCTCCTCCCTACAACCTTTGCAGCGACCATCCCTTTGAGCGACTCTAAGCTGGGAGAGAGAGCGGGAGAGAGAGGGAGAGAGAGAGAGAGGCGAAATACGTGCAGACCCTAACATCACCTAGACTACCTGCTCCAGCAAAACACGGGGAGGACGCACAAGTGCAGGCGCGTCCATGCGTGCCAGCCGAAGACAATAAACGGGCACCACCAATCAACATTGGAATGAGAGTTAACCTTAAGAACTGTTTAAAAAGAACGCAGCTTTGCTAAAAAAAAAAAAACAAAAACAAAAAAAGAAGGCAAATGAATACATGTTAAGAAGAGTCATGCATCTGAACGGAGAAGAAGATAACAGCAAAGGTGAGCCAAAGATATCAGATGTCATCATTATCAGCCATCAGTGGATAATTACAATCCATGCTCTCTGCCTCCCTGTAGTTCAGAGCTCTCGCGTTGGTTGCTAAACGCCCTTGAGTATGTCATGTTGGTCTCGAGTAATCATGCTGGGGGTCATTGCAACAAGCTGTTGGTAACTGCTGGTTTTACTATCGTCAATAGGCGTATCATTCACCAAAACGCACCAAAAAGCCTGTATTATAACGGCAATCGCCCATAAGGTATGTTGCATACACCCAAGGTGGCAATGGAGTGACAATCATAATTAGGCTGTGAGACAGGCACTTAAGCACTTGTTGTGCTCGTTCTGGATCCGTTGTGGGTTTTCGCATCCACAGTCGTTTTCGCACGAGCTGACCTGAGTTTAAACGCACAAGGTCATCCGTTCTTCATCTTGTTAACGGGTAACCTACCTAACCTATTTGTGTCTTTGCGTACGGGACGCGTGTGTTTGTGTTGTCGCCCATTACACTCGCTACGATCGGTGTCCTCCATCGTGGTCCGAGAGAGGAATTAGGGACCAGACAAGGTATTAAATGAAACGAGCACTTATGTAACCGATACAGGTGCAGTAAGTAGAAAGAGCAATTTGTTGCTTTTCTGCTTTTCCACAGAGGTTATTTATTTTACCCTCATTCTTTGAACTGAGGTTGAGGTCAAAGACAAACACCTGATGCTGAAGGAGATTTGCCTCTGAATGTCCTTAGGCGTGACGCAGCCTGTGTCTTATGCACTTAACCAAACAGAGACAGGACATAGTCTGTGCCACCATAGGCTACTCCTAGGTCATAAGTTCATCATATTTGATTTTTATACTGATTTATATACCTCTATATGACCATGATCTATACTGTGGGACCTGTCACTTACTATATTTTTCTATGTATCATATATTGTTCTTGTATCAGATCCGTCCATATTTAATCACATTTACTGTTCTGATGTCAGTACAAGTGTATTTGAATATAGTGGTTAAGTGTTGAGGACACTCAACCTGTCAGTGGAATAGTAAAATAAGTTTATTGTGTTACAGTGAAACTGGCCAGAATCAAAATCTTTTAGTTAACAAGAATGCAACTTTTCCCACACTGTTAGTGCTAGAAACCTCTTAGCAGCCACCATTGTTATCATTACCTTTTTCTGTGTCTCAATAACATACCATTATTGATATCATATTGCTGGCAAGGGAATACAGTATTTTGTTTTTGCAACTGTATTTTCTTTGTATAACTTTCTTTTAAAGGCTACTAATATCTTTGTTGTTACCAGTTGTGAAACATGCAGCATTGTAAAGAGTTTCCCATTTGGTGAGTGTTACCCTGTAGGATCATTGGTGTGGTTCCACATCAAAATGTCTTATGGCCACATTGCCAGATATGGTTTCACCAGGGACAAGAGATGAGTCACCATCTGCAACTAAAAGTGATTTCATGATGACATGACAGCCTTGACTGAGTGTCTGTGTGTGTGCGTGTGTGTGCGTGCGTACGTGTGTGTGTGTGCGTGTGTGTGCGTGTGTACGTGTGTGTGTGTGTGTGTGTGTGCGCATGTGTGTGAGTGAGTGAGAAAGAATTTGTGATAGAGAGAGAGAAGTGTGCATGTGCAAAGGCATTGCCAAAAGGTTGAATATGTCTACCGAACCTACTGGCATGTTGAAGAACATCATATCATCTTTTTTATTATACTGACCTAAAACAAGTTGCCTACTGTAACCTATATATGTAACTGAAGCAATTTGGTCGGCTTGTAACAGCAACAGCAACAACATCAACAACAACAACAACAACAACAATGATAATAAAAACAATGATAATAATAACAGTAGCTATTTGAAATGCCAGAAAATGTCTCTTTCATTCAATTGATATTGACATTCTTATCATTTACAAATGACACATATCCCACCTAATAATTGTTAAAAGACATTAGTTGTCCACAAATTTTACATTGGTCAACTTAACTTAAAAGTAGTAACTGATTCATCATAAAGACATAAAAATTATGAGAGCAAGTAGAAGCAGATCACAGGGAAGAGAAAGCATGAACAAACTAGAAATAGGCCTACTATTTATATTAGTCTACAAAGTGTAAATCTGTGGTTCTGCCAAACCATCATTATTCTGACAATGTAACCTAATGTAACCTGATGACTAGTCTCTTCTTTCTGACTTCTTTCATATGGGGCTATAGCCTATTCTACCACTTACACCCAACAGAAACAGGTGGATTTTTTACTTAGCCTGCATATTGTGTCAAAATGAACCAGATCAATAGCTTACATTAATTATCAAAATTTTGTAGTGTAGGCCTCCAGCCTTAATTGTCATGTTGAATTACCTCGTACAGGCTAGGCAACGCAAAAATACATCGAACAGAATTCCTGGCAAAGGCAATCTATTTCAAGATTAATGTTAGGGCAGCATACTCAAGTAGGCAAATATGCCGATTGAGTATGGCTCTACAAAGTCTATAATAACAAACAAATAAACAAATGTGACAAATCTTCTCTGTAATGGAGCCTATATTATATTTTAGTAGTACGACTGCAAATAGCCTAAACCTGTCCTATTTCTCAAACTTCTCAGAGAAGAGAAGTTTTTTTGTCATCCCTTCATGGACTTGATGTTTATACTTTTTAACCTATTTCCTGTAGCTGTCAGTATTGTAGTATTAGGGTGACACTTTCCTCTCAGGTCCCATTTACTGTAATGCAGTTCACAATTGTCACAAAAGTGCATCCAAAACATCTTCAAGAGTCTTCTGTTTGTGCATGCATTGTTATTCTATCTTGTAAAAGTATTGTTTGTGGAAAAGTCCATCATGGCTGCGCAGTCAGAAGAGTTAAATTTACCAATTTTTAACATTGACTTGGTATGAGTTTCTACAGGCAAGCATCACCTTGGGGTACAGCATTAAAACCAAATGAAACAAAGTGGCAAGGTATGTCTTATGAAAGGAAGTAAATGTAAATGGTAAAACAACCATAAACCTGGTTCTCTGTTTGCATGAGTGAGGTATCTCACTATGGGATATGCCCCTCCACATAGTCCTCAGAAGCCTCTATATTATTATAGTCTATTACAGACGCTTTTGTCTAGAGGAGGAGGGACATCATCTCCCTATATAGAGGGCAGACATAATGTTACTGGGCAATTCAAAATAAGTGCAGAGTAGTCTGGTGAGATACCTCAGTCATGCTATCAGAGAACTGCAGATATAGTAATAACCGCAAGTTATCTTTTAATCACTCGGTACCTCACGATGGGGATATGCTGATTCGGTGTTGCCAGCAAACTGATCTTGAAGACCGACTGCCCAGCCCTCTTAGGCTGACATACTCTGTCCCTCACATGAGCCCACACTCAGAACAGTGTACAGGAGGGGACAGGAATATCAAGCTTATAAAACCTCATAAAAGCGTGAGGTGAAGCCTAACATGCCACTGATCATATATCTTGGATAGAAATCCCCTTAAAAAAGACCCAAGATGTTGCCATGCCCCTAGTAGAATGTGTACGTGGCCCTGCAGGAGCCTGCATACCCTTACTGGAGTAGGCTAAAGCAATCGTCCCCACTATCCAGTGGGAGAGGCGTTGCTTGGTAATCACATAACATATGAAGCATGTGCATGAGCATGCAATCTCTTCTAAACATTCCAGGAAGAAAAGTTGGATTTGTCAGGCTACTCGCATAACCTTGGGTAACCTTTTCCCTCATAGCAAGAGGGGTGCCTGCACCATGGGCCAAGCGATGCCAAGCTTGGTTGTAGCCTGTCTACACACATCCTGTAGATCCACACTGTGTGCTGGTGGGGGCTGGTACCCTGCTAGTATTTTCTGCTTTCCTGCTCCCGATGAAAGCCCAAGACAAGGAAGAAAGAGGAGATTGTCAATTTTGTCTTCTTGGGAGAAGAGAGCTTCAGAGGTCCCCATAGAATCATCAGAGTCATCATGGTCTCCTGCTAATGGGATGGGTTGATCAGCTGTGAGGGTATCACCCATCTCCTCAGCAAGCGGATCGGCAGTATCGAGTTGGTCACCTCAGCTAGTGCCATACAGTAGAAAAATATTTTCTCAAATATTGAATGTTGAAATAGTGAAATGATATTTGAGTTTATTTGCTGCTAATTGTTTTGAAAGATAGACCTTTACCTTTCTGACGCTATGTGCTATGACATAACACATTATTAGTTCCTGTGGTTTGTAACTTTGGGTGAGAATTTATCATGTTCACAAATATTGATTGGCCCATCCTAGAACATAAGAGTAACATATATGGCTTGTTCAACTGATCACAATGTGATGCTCGTAAGGCTGTGCAAAAATGTTAAGTCATTTGCAATCTAGTCGAGTCAAGTTTATTTATATAGCCCTTTATCGCAAACAAGCCTCAAAGGACTTTACAGGCCTAACTAGGACAAGCTGATAGACAATCCGATTTATGACAGAATCAATTATCAATCAAATTATAACAATTATGATGTTTACAGAATGTGAACACAACAAAAGCAAATGAAAACAGTAACAGGTTGAAGAGGACTGAAAGGACTTAACAGAGAGGAGGACATAACGAGTCCACATAATTTATCTAAGGAAGCCTAACCTGGCCGGCACCACCAGCCTAAGGCCTCTATAAAGACAAGGAAAACTCCATATATTATGTATTATGTACTCCTTTAGTAGAACACAGCCAAATCTCTGTCCACACACCTAATAAATCTTGTGATGAATGAGAGGAATG
Source organism: Monocentris japonica (assembly GCA_900323365.1). Taxonomy (NCBI): domain Eukaryota; kingdom Metazoa; phylum Chordata; class Actinopteri; order Trachichthyiformes; family Monocentridae; genus Monocentris; species Monocentris japonica. Next base: position 8,698 of record OOFE01044870.1, on the reverse strand, counting down.
GTTGCACTGGGGAGCATATAGATGAATAGATACTTTTTGTTGTTATTTTGTAGAGGTCTTTCTGTAGTGTTGTTGTAATCTCTCTTACCTCTGGAATAGGTCAGATGTGAATGTCAGCTGTCAGCGAGGCCTCAACCCTAACACCTAACCCTTTTTTGAGGTAATTGCCTATTATTACTAGTATCCAGATTAAGCGTGAAATGTCTTCTAATAATGCTATAGTTAAAAAATAATGGGCTGCAATCTTATTAGCAGTTTGAGACAGAGTGAGAGAGAAAAGGGGGAGAGCAGCAATTAATAGCATCTGAAACAAATGTATTTTTATCCCCTGTTTAACTCTGAGCCACAGTGTGGGGAAGCAAGCCACTTAGATTTACAGACTCGAGGGGTGAGACAGTAAGGCCGTGAAAGAGGAGATATTGCTTTGTTCTCCTTGTTCTTTGTTCTATTTACACATATTTACAACCAAAGAAGAAAAAGACATAAAAAGATTTGCTGAAAAGAAAATAAGTCAGACAGGAGGGGACGACTAAACAGATACAATTTATCAGAGAGAGGAAGAGTGAGAGATAGAGAGATAGAGAGGTAGAGAGAAAGAGATAGATAGAGAGAGAGAGATTGTGCGTGTACAAGCAACATGTCAGAACAGGGTGTGAATGTTATGTTAGGACCTCAGAAAAGAGTTCAGGGTTGGACACATGATGTCCAATTTGAAATTAAGCTATCAAGTTAAATGTGGTTCAGGAGTGATTCTACAGAAAAACTTCAAAATGTGGGGTGTCTTCAAAAATCTTCAAATTTGTATTCTATTTTCACCAATTCTAAAGCATATATGTGTTAGTCCAAGTCTAAGATACACAATACACACAGGCACAATCACACATTTTCACATAACTCTGGTTCAGTAGTGATGCTATTTCTCAGATATGTGCAAGTATGTCTGTGTACATGCTCAAGACACCGTTTCTGTGCTTCTAATTTTTGTCTCCATTTGCCTTGCCTCTCCTCTCCTCTTCTCTCTTCTCCTCACATTGCCAGTCCACTCCATTCTCCTTCTCTCCTCCATTCTCCTCATCTTACCTGTCCTGTCCTGTCCTCTCCTCTCCTTGCCCCCCCCCCTACAGTCCTGGTGATGTTTATCCTCTTGTCCCTTGGTTCACGCCCCCTTACTTTTCCCTCCTATGTCCTTTGCAATTATTTATATCTGGATGCATACATGCAAACAGAGGACCAGAGACTAACTAGCCTACTACCAGTAGTGTGGGTTGAAAATATAGGGGCTGGTGGAGAAGGACAGAAATAGATAATTGGAGACAGAGGCAGAGAGGAAGACAGTGTGAGGGAGCGGCAGTCTAGGTTTTGAGGGAACATCTATGTTATGCCTCCCAGAAGTGAGTGCTTTTGAAGAGGGAGCAAAAGAGAAAGAGACATACAGCATGCCTTTTAATCAGTGAGCTCACTGAAGCAACACTGGTCTCCAGAGACCGTACATGGAGAAAGTAAAGGGGAGAGGAAGGAAGAAAAAGGAGAAACAAGAGGGTGGATGTGCCTTTTTTGATGCTGATTTATGATTACGTATTTGGAGGAATATACTTTCTCTGTTTGGATTAGATACTGACAGTAATAACAACACTGCATTTAAGTATCTTTTAAAACATGTTACAGCATTTGTTTTTTCCATCCATGTTTTTTGCCATTTGACCACTCGAGAATGTATTGTAATGTCTGCAGAGTCTTTGGAGAGCTTTGGCACAGGTGTATTCGGCACTTAGTGAAGACAGTGCTTACATTGTCATGGAGACTACAGTAGATAGATGAAGCCTTCTTCAGTGAGATGTTAGCAGCAGAAGGTTTAAGAACACACACACACACAGAAAGATAGATAGATAGATGCATTTCTTGTGACCCCTATCTTAGCCTGTAGTGATGTGTAAGGCAGGGGGCTGTTTGCGGTTTGTTCACCTTCCCCAGAATGGACACTACAGAGAGGGAGCACTTTCGCATCAAGAGAATGAGTGCAACTGGAAGAAAGACGTACAGAAAAGAGTAAAAAGACTATGAAATACATAATACATGATCCAGATACGAGATGTGTGTGCCCCACCTAAGACTGGCAGAAGAAACAGGATATTATAAGAACAGATATCAGCAGTCTAGCCAGGAACAGATGGTGAGACAGATCTACGCACAGACAGACTCTTCCTGCCAAAACAGGACTGACTGAATGTCAACATGCACATATACATGCACACAGCCTAAAGCCTAAAGGTAAGCTTTATACACCACAGCACTTGTAGATGAAGGAGATTCTGTGATTTTAAAGGCTGCACCCTTAACATTGCTAAAACCTCCCCAACCCTTCATTTCCTCCCTCCTCCATCTTATTCCACTAACTTTCAGCGTCCACCCTCAAATTTCTCCTTAATATATTGTTCTGAAATATGTCTGAAATACATTCTGCAGTTGCTTGAACAATGCACTTTGTACTATATCATTTGCTCCAATTTTGGAGTTCTCCCCAATTCCCAACTAAAAACTTTGGACTCTATTTTTGTGATGGCATGTGTCAGATGGCGGGGCTTTACGCTGGCGAAGTGGTATTTTTTGTCAGTCACACAGAGATTTTTTTTGCTGCTACACCCGTTTGGTATTTTGGTGATTCGCCGTGAACTTGACTGTGCCTAAGTGGGAGGAGAGGTGCAGTAAGGGTGTGTCAGTAACAATTGAACAGCACAGTGCAATTTTGGTGTCAAGGATTATAGGGATTTGTGCTAGCATCGCCTACCTGCTCAGAGTATGTCAAAGGCGCATGGTGCAAGGCACAGTTGTGTTCTGTGCTATTTTTGCAGCTTTACCAAGCTATGTGAGCATGAACAGATCCTAAGCATCCACATTCCAATGGTGTCTGGAAATTTGGGATGCTCCCCAGGTCAACATTCAGCTGCCAGATTTATTCTCTTCTGAGGACTGGCAGTCTTGGCTGTGGTTTCTCAACCATCTTGATGAAAGCAGTGGCCTGCCTTGCTGACCAGAGTGGCTTGCCTTGAAAGATGTTTCTGTAAATGGTGTCTGCTAAAGCACCTGGTCGTTGCACCAACAATAGTGTCTGTCTTTCAGGGCTGTCAGGCAACAGTTGAGGACGTACTCTAGCATTCCTCTCCTGAGCACAGAGGGCATGATGGTGACTCAACCCTTCCCCAGCAGAATAGGTTGGACAGGCTTTTGTAGAGGCAATGATATACAGTATTTTGAAAAAATGCTGGGCAGGTTACCTTTAAATATTCTTCCTCTTCCCCTTTGACATTTCCCATTCTTCTAATCCATTTCTTCATCCTTTTCCTTCCCCACTGTACATCACTCTTTCCCATTAATCTGTGATTTGTATGTGCAGTACGTGTGCATTCCCTGGGTAACTAGTAACTACACATATCTGTATTCTCTCCTTCCCTCATCAGTAGTCTGCTCACTCTTGGAGGACATCTCTTATTGTCTGTTGTTTGTAGGCCAGCACTGTAAATTAGTGTGGTCGGGTGTGCTGGGAATGAGTCTGTGTCTGTGGGTTTGTGTGTGTCGGAGAGAAGGAGAGGCAGAAAAGACAGCAGTGATAGGGATGCAAAAAATCTGTTCTTGTCCATGTATCAATTCAATTAGTGTCAAACGCATATAGATCATTAAAAAAACTGGTTGGACCTGACTGATACACGCCAGCCATATTCTACTTGCCACCTCAACAAAACACTCAGTACGTACAGTAGGATTGATATTATGATTGCAATTACAATAGACGTATCAGTTATCAGCTATCAATCCACACAGCTCTCCCCAGGGAAGTGAGATGGAGACGAGTGTGTGTGTGTTTATAGGTTGACATAATGGGACTTCAAATCCTTTTTTAAATGTGTGTTTGCAGTGGTGTATGACAATGTTGGCATACATTTTTGTATCATACCAAAGTCATACCAAATGGTTTCCTTCCCACATCACTCCTGTGCCTTTCTCTTTCAATTTCTCTCTATTTTCCGTATGTGTCCCATACTATTTTACATTCAGATACTCAACTTAGAGTGATAGAGAGTGGCCCTGACGCCATCCAGAATGGAGGGAGAGAGGAAGGAAGAGGATGGAGAGCCATGAGAGCTCCCCTTTGAGGATTTGGGAGAGCGGTACAGAGTGCAAGGTACAGAGTGAACAAAACAGAGAGGTGATTTGAAAAAAACATGGATGGGAGAGAGGGAGGAGTTAAATGTGTATTTTTGTGCGTGTGGCACTTAAAAACAAGGCTAGGCCAGCTGAGCCCCATAATACACAGTAGTTCTAGAGTCCTAGAGGCGCCCATGAGGCTACTATAGAGAGAAGGCTAAGCCCAAGTCATTGTGTGTGTGTAGCGTGTGCACTTGTGTGTGTGTAAACTTTAAAGTGTATGAGAAAAGAGAGAGGCAGAAAGGATCAGGTTGATGGAGAGGTAGACCGAGTAGGATGTTAAAGGAGGGTCTGGGGGTGGTTGATAAGTTTTCTGGTTGTTTACGTGGTTGGACTGATGGTTGCTGGAGGTTGTGGAGTTGCAGGAAAGAGACGGAGACAGCTGGGTGCAGGAGCAGCCAGTGTTGATTTATAAATAAATGCTTTGAATAATTTAAAAGGAACCATCAAGTGGCCATGTGGGCTATTCCCAAGTTGGATAGTCAGGCGTTGCAAACCCAAATCCACATTTTTAGGGAACAGCACACTGTCAGAGACAGACCTTAATATACAACATCATGCAATATCCTCAAAAAGGTGCACAACAGAAAGCTCTGGTGGGTCTCAGCGTGCCAGAAAACAGACACATATTACAAAAAAAGGATGAACTCAAAGAACATCATTGAACTACAGTTTGTCCCATATCTTCTTAAAATCTGTGCCAATAAAGAAGACTGTAGTCCTTCATGCTATAATCTCCTCTCTAGCTGTCCACTTTTTTTTCTCTCTCTCTGTGTCTGTCTCTTTCTGTCTCACTATTTACATATGCCATAGTATTTACAGTGCCTGCTCCTTGTGATGGTGTCCTACATTGCTCTGGCACTGTGGCCCAGAACCATAAAACAATGCCACACTGCATGGATCACAGGAGCCCAAATTTTTTTGATTTGTATTCCTCCTCCAGGGCCAGACGTGTAAACCCTCCACCAAGCTTAAAGCACCACTGTCACTGTTTTCAGCCACAAAAAATTATGTGTACTGACAGTAAGTAAGACATTAAAACAAAAATCAAAGCCATAATTTCTTCCAAATGTTACGATATCTAAAACTAAATGTGAAACTGCCTGTCTCTTCTAAGTTGAGACAGTTATAGGTGTTCAGTCGAGTTGTGATAAAGATTATGGGGTGGGGTTTGAATGGGACTCTCTAAGCCTTCAGATCAGTGATTCTTTTCCTGCTGTCTAGCCTATATACCAAAACACATTGCAAGTGGTTTCATCATCCATCTAGACTCCTGATAACAGCGCTGTACAACTTTTGAGTTGTTGTGTTCATTGGGGTATCATTTTGTTTGGTTTCAACACCCACCAAAGCTTGATTGTTCAAGTTGGTTCACATAGTTTACTGCAAATGAATTAATAGGGAGAGAAGTATACAGTCGAGGTTCATCCACTCTGTTCTGGATGAAAAGTGTAGGTATCCATATTCAGTGGCTTGTCAAGAGCAGCAGTTTGGCTGGAAGGACGGTAGATATCCAAACCATATACATTCTACAGTCTTG